>CCAG010021012.1:0-143522 GCA_001077435.1 Glossina morsitans morsitans
GCAAAAATCAGCCGCGCCCATTCAATATTATAAAGCATGCAAGTTTAGTTCCTTTCCTTCTTTTGTTTTTTTAGGGCAGCGGCGTTGGGTATAACAGACTCGGCCACGATCGAATATATTTTTCTTACTTATGTTATTTCAATTGCTCCAACATTTCAAAACTTTTTTTATCCTACAACACTTGTGGCACGAGCGTATATGTGTGGATGTATGCAACACTTAAAAAGAAGTCAGAGAGACCCACCTTTTATTATACCGATCGATTCAGAATCAATGTCTGATTTGACTTTGCTTTTGTTCGCTTGTTTCTTATGTACAGCCTACGTATGTTCTTGGTCTATCTTTGAATTCTAAACCGATTTAAGCATGTGCGGCTATCCGTCTATCCCTCTGTGTAACGCTTGTGATAAACGTTGTCTTGGTCGCAAAAGGAAGAGCAATGAACTTTCCTTCCCTTGTCGAAACGGTTGCAGCCACCCATTCAACAAAAAGCTTCAGAGATCCCATAAAATCTACATAATATTGACTAGGGTCAAACCTGCACTGTTCTAGACAGGTTTGTCAGTCCGGCTGTCGATCTATCTGCCAATTGCTGTCGTAAACATACTCATAGTCGAAAAAACGGAGATATCCGCTGGATATCTCCGCAATATAAATTTCCACGTTTGTGCTACAAAAATAGGGAAAATTGGTCACGTCCACCCAATATTATATAGTATGGAAATTTTGGTGTTTTTCTTTTTTTTTTTAGTTGTTCTTAAAACAAAGGAAAGGAGAATAGAAGCTTCGATCGCAGTCGAATATAATTTCCTTACTTGTTTTTTTTCACTTTTTCATATATTGCTGTACGATTTATTGTCTTTGTTTTTATTCTCTTGATTAAATATGTGCTATCTATGTGTCCATGGCTGTATATTGATTTTACAAGAAATATAAAAATTTTAAATTGTGCTGCTAGGCTTTTAGCAGCAGTTACTTACTTACATACAGATATAAAGCGTGTGTCTTATCACTTACCCATAAGTTTCATGACTTCTTTATGGCTTATGAACACATTAAGATATCCGTGCGTTAGGAAAGGATACCAAGCAACCAAAAGGATCCAATAGAACAACCAAAATTTTGCCATTTGTTTGCTCAGCTCTTATCAACTGTAATCGAATGGATTTAAGCAATGGTTTTTTGCTTTATATTTTTGCCTGATTTGCTTTAAAGTTGAACTGAAAATTTAGCACCAACTCGAGCGCACAATAGTGAAGTAAAAAATAGAGGTGAAAAATATATTTTAAGTAGGATTCGGTATACTTTGGCTTTTGTCCTTGTTTTTTTCTCTTACTCTCTTTCCTTCTTTCCGTTTAAAGTAATTTTAAAGATTCCGTTTAAAATTTTTCACTTAATTCACAGCAAATGAAGCCGATGGTCAGTTTGCCATAACAGCAACAACAGCAGCAGCAGCGTGAGCTTTAAATGGATGAATGTGTGCTGAGTTTTTGCGTTTTTCTTTTCACGTAGTTGTTGTTGGTGGTGGTACTTTTTTGTTTATGAGAACTGGCTTTGAATATAAATTCGTTTGGTTCGTCGTAACCTGTTTTTATTTTCCTTCGAGTTTTTGTGCTGATTTTATTGTGGAGAGATGGTCGCTCCTAGAAGAGCCTTTGGCCACATTAAATTCAGAGCAGTCAACAATTTGGAGTGACAAGCGTTTGCATTTTTTTTTTAATTTGTTGCATTCTATTGCTGCTGTTGTTGTTGCTATTATCGTTGTCGTTGTTGTTGTTGTTGTTGTTTTTATATTTGCAGTAATAGCCCGAGAGGCAGTTAAGTTCAGTCTGACAATATGTGGTGGACGAGAATGGCTTGCTTGCTGATGTTTGCGTAGCGGCAATAGTGCGGGTGCGGCATATGTTGTCTCGCCTGTCACGTGGTAGTTGCTTCGTTGAAACCTGTGTTTTCTCTGTGTGTGTTTGTAGCCGATATTAGGAAGCCGTATGTCCCTCACTACCAGCATATTTGTGTCATTTTATAAAATTTGGCAGACTGCCTGACTGACTTTACCATATCATCAGCGTCGGCATCAGCATAAACATCAGCTTCAGCATCATCATAATCATCGTTCTCGTTATCCTTTCTCCATACATACAAAAAACGCTGAACGCACAAATGCAAGTGAATGACAGAGTATATCAATGTGAATGTGTTTGTTTATCTTTTTGTTTCTTCTTTTTTGTTTGTTCTTTCCCGTTTCGTATTCACACTCACTCACAACTCTGTTTGGCTTGCTTTAAAATAACACGGTATGGTGTTATGAATGCGGCTGTTGGTTACTACGGCCGGTTGGTATTTTTTAGTTGTGCGTAGATACGGCCGTACAGATGGGCGAATGTATCGCTTTGGCTCATACTCGCGATTCGTGCGTTGCCGAAAATTCCTCAAAGAATTTTTGGTTTTTTCGAGTTTTTTTAAATTTTTCCAGATTTTCCTTTATATGTGTGTCTGCCTCGATGACCGGCTGTCAGCTTTGCTTGAGCTATTGTTAAATAAAAAAAAAAAGACAAAAACAAAAAGAAAAGAGAAGAGAAGAGGAAACAAGTAAAAAAGAGGTGTTTTTTTTTATTGAAAAAGTCAAACTTAGTTCACTTAAGTCCAGCAACAATTCACCAGTTAACCAGTCTCGTCATCGTTGTCTGTGATGACGATGCCACAGTGTTTTATATGTGCGTGTGACTGTGTGTATGCACTATTAAGGATATGAGCCATCGGTCGTTAACTAAAGTCTACACGTATACGTGCGTACTGCCTAAAAGGAGTAGCTTTTCAGTCTGGCTGTCAGTCTGTCTTTTCGGTGGGTGTACACTGAGCTATAAGTTAACACAAATGTATACATGTCTACGTCTCGGTTTATTACAGTGAAAAGCGTCCGTTCGCTTTTGTGTTTTTGTTAACCCCAAAAGTAAAAAATAAGAAGAAAAGAAATAACATTTTCTTTTCTGCTTTTGTTGTTCTTGTCCGTTTTACTTTTTTGAATGCTGTTTGCTGTTAAACAATTTATAAATGTTGTTTTAAAAAGTTCTTGAGAAAGTAATTAAAAGTTCGTAAAGATTAACAGTCGTTTCAACGCAACACGCAACGTATGCCAGTGGGTCATGCAACTTGAAATTTTTATTGTTATTGTTGCCTTTCGCCACTGTTGCTGTTAGCTTTATTACTGTTGCTGTGTATTGTTGTTGTTGTTATTGTTAGAACTGTTATAATGCTGTTATTTCCACTTTAGAAACCAACGGGTTAGCAGTGCTCTCCGTAGCCTTTTGCTGCTCAACTTTTCTATTTTAGTATTTTTTTCAAAACTTTACCGTTAATGTAGTTTTCGTACATAATTGAATAAGTTTTATGCGTAAATTATAATATATATGAACTGACAACTGACCTATTAAGGTGAGCATGTCTTTCACGCTAGCAAGAGTTTATTTTTTTTACTTCTGTTTATTGAAATTCGTCTAAAATAGTTTTCTTTTAATAGTTGTGTGGAAAAATTTAAAAATGAAAAACTTTTTTCATTTGTTTGGAAAATTTCGTAAAGAATTTCAAAAGTTGTTTGAAATTCTTTAAAAAATTTTTTTTTCTCGTTGCGGTCAAACAATTCAAAAAGAACGTTTAAGCCTTAGCTGAGGAATACTACTACTATGCTTCGCATAGTAATCCATGCGGTATTGAAATAATTTTTAATTAGTTTGTTCCTCATGACTTGATGATGGAAGTTGATAAAGCTTTTGGTGCGTGCAACTTAGGAATTAATCTCAAAAACAAAGAACAAGATGAACATCGTCTTGGAATTAAATATTCGGTCATTCAAAAATTTCACATGCTGTTGCATAGCAGCAAAAGTAACGCCGAAAGCATTTTGAACTGTTCGAAGGATTCTTCCGACTTTTCTTTTCTGTGGACACTCAGACGAGTTATTTACATAAACATTACCTGCAAACTGCTATGTATTCTAAGATTAATATTTTATCCGGTTTCGAAAGCACCTGATTAATGTTTCATTTCAATCAGAAAGCAACAACTGACTACGTGGTAGTATATCATTAAGACTAAGGCAAGCTAAAGCAAAAAGGTTAGGAAAGTTTTCCGACTCAAGATGGCCACAGGTATTCCCTTAGAGTGGATTACACAGACTGTACACTCCCCTATTTCTTTTCATTGTACTTTTGTTTAATCCGCAGATCTGCGAAATTTAGAAAAAAACAAACTGGAGTAAAAATGTAAACTTCCTGTAAAAACGTATGGAGAAAGGAAAGGGACAGGAGACAATAAATATGCAAGATCGAGAAAATGAAGGTAACTATATCCAGCTTAGAGTAATTATTTTGATCTTCACCAACTCCCATGATATTCAATTGCTGATTGATGGTGTAGCGGTCCAACGACCAGCTTTATTCTCTATATCACATGTCGTACAAAATATCGTATATTAAGGACAGGAATTTTACTTTTAAACTCAACAAATGATCATTATTTTCTATTCTAGTTTTTTTTATTTAGTGTGCATCTCACATGGAAGAACTGTTTTAGATCGAACACCAGCCGCAAAGACGACGATTCTTGAATTCCGAGTGAATAGTTTACGAAAATGCTTAAAACAATCACTTTTTTGTAGTACTTGTAGCTAATTATTGGCCTACAAGCGATAAGAGTAAGAACTGAAGATTCAAGACCAGTGTTGTTCTTCTAAGCGGCGTTCTGAAGTCGTAATCATAGCTGGGCAGTAGACGAGCAAATATTTTGGTAAATTGATCCCACCTTCCTCTTGACCAAGACGTATATACATGTGCATGTGTAATAATTTATATATGTATATAAATATATATATATATATATATATATATATATATGTATTGCGTATCTATGTATGTATTGCATATATGAATATTTGGTGTAGTGCGCGTTTCATTTCCTGCTAAACACTTAAACCTGCTCCGGTAAATATAAAAAAATTCATTATATATTTATACCAGGATATGACAATATTAAAATCCTTTTTGCAGGGAATTATCATAAGTATTTTTTTTTCTATTAAAATATTTGATCATCTTATTGAGGTTAAAATTCCCAATTCATTTATTAAAATTTTTAACTATGTTGTTTATAAGTGGTCACTGAATTATGAATGCCGTGAGATTGAATTTTTCAAAGGTCATGCTAGGTTTCTTTTTCCTCTATTAAAGACAAAAAAAAAACCTAAATTTGTTAAAAATCAAATAGTAGTTCGTATTGAAATAAGCAAAGCCTTGAGTAAATTCTGACATACGTTATACTATTTCGCATATTATAAGGCACTAGCATCAAAGTACTAATAGTAGCAACAATAGTCATAGTGCAGTTGTGATAGCAGTAAGAGTAATAGTAATAATAGAGACCATAGTAGTAGTTATAGCAGTGGCAGAAGCAACAGCAATTGCAAAAACAGTGATAGTAGTAGTACTAGTAGTAATCACGGCAGAGTAGCTACCGCTAGTGATCGCAGCACTAGCTTACTTCAAGTATAAATACATAATAGCGCTGGGTATAGTCCTACAACAATGTTGCGTAGTGGAAATAACCTTAGTAATAGTAGTAGTGGCTACTGTAGGGGCAGTAGCAAATGCAGCAGTAGTAAAAGGAGCAATAAAAATTATAGTATAGTGGTAGTAATATGTTGTTGTTGTATCCTATGTACGCATCAAGTGAGTAACATGGGACTCAACTAAATTTACTTCGACTTTGTATCTCTCAGACGATTTAACGTAAGGAAAGTTTCCATTGATTGGTTCGGAGCTCTGCAGTCGATATACCAACCGCTTTTGTATCTGTTCGTGGGAGTAAAAGATACTTTAGGAACTAAGTTGTTCCTGTTTGTTTAATACATTAACTTTGTACGGATGTGTGCAGCTCTCAGCAAGACTTTACATATGGAGACTGACTTTTTGTTATACCGATCAATTCGAATTTTGAATCGGTCTAAGCTTGTCTGTTCATCTGTCCGCGTATTCGTCTTGTCTGGAATCTTCTGATAAAATTGGCCGCACTGACGTGTTTTGGTTCAATGGCGAACACCATTAAAATGGTTCGGCTAGGAACACTTCCTCGACCACTTCCCATACAAAGCCTGAGAAAGAGGAAGGGAACCGGCTCTTTTGCAACGTAATGAAGGATCTACAATGATGATGATTGCGAAATTTGCTAAATAATCTAACTTTTCTACCAAAAAGTCAGAAAAGATTTCCGTGTATGAAAAGGTTTGAAACATTAAAACCAATTGTGGCCATGTTAGCGAAAGATTGGAGCTTTTGGAATCTTGAGGTTGCTAATAGCACACACAAACGAACCAATGGATTATTAATGCTTGCATTTTCTAATAGTATGTGAATGTGAAATATACATAACTCCGAGCAGATGGAATTTGATAACATAATTTACATTTGATATTTACTTAGGATACGAAAACAATATTAATTTATTTCTTTTTGGTCAAATAGGAGGAGAAAGTTTCATTAACACATACGCATTCTATAATATGATACGATAGACTGATGCTTGTGGATACATTTTTGCACAATTACTTGTGATCACTTGAAATGTTTTCGAAACTAACCTCTCCGCTCTTGCTTGCAAACTACTACACTACTACACTTTCCCTCAAGAGATGCATTACTCACACCATGTGTTCCCTTAAGTGTTTACGTAGAGATTGTGCTTTAACATGCACACGAAGATATATTTATATGTTCGCATGAGTACTTGCGTGCATGTGCATATGTGTGTATCTGTGTGTTTGTGCATATAAAGATTTAGTTTATTTTCTCAAAAATTTCACACATTCATTCATATGAACATTATTTCATATATTTTCATAAATGTGGATATTTATGCATAAAACATAAAAATCTGCTATGAAACTTCTTCATGGGAGAGATCTAACACACACAAGCGCACACACAGAGAGTGAGAGAGGGACAGAAGCGCTCGAAGAGTACATGAGTTATATTGCGGCTTTACGAACTGTACAGAATAAGTTTCCATGGAAAAGTTCAAATCAAATTTCTATTATGTGTGTATGTTTATATGTTTTTCTTTTACCCAAAGAAATGTTACAAAATTTTTGAGTTCATAAACTTAATTTTTTTTTTTGGTTTCTTTTCCGCCTTTAGAAAAATAAAATTTTTTACACATGTGTGGACAAGACACATACAATATTTCCCGGCAACGGCAACAGCAACAGCAGTAGCAACAAATTTTATTTTTTATTTTTTTTGCTTTATTCTGGTTGCTAAGTTGTGTGTATATTTGTACTAGAAGTTGCTTGTTGTTGTTAGCGAGTTTTTTAAAAAAGTTGAGAGAATTCTTTTTATTCTCTTTTTTTTTTTTTGGTTTTGATTGTTAGTGAAATTTTGCCAAGAAACCCTTATTTCAAATATAACGAAGAACACTAAAAACATCAAGTTGCTAAGATGCACTCATTTTACAAAAACAACCTAATTGCGATAAAAACAACTATAACAGAAATTTCATATTTTTCAGAGAGCTTCAATAACATTTCCAGCACTAGTCTGTCTTCTAACCTGGCTCTGAAACAGACCGTATGACTGTTAGTTAAAGACATTTATGCAAGCAGAGAAAAAACTAATATCAACTAGTGCTACACGAACGTCAGTCACCAATCATCTACAGGCAAAATATTTGTTATTCGAGTACAAGGTATTATATACCTACTGAAAATGTCGACGATCTAACGAAACATGTCTAAGACAACAACAAACAAGACTGCAAAAAGTGCACTGAACGGCGGAAACATATTTATGTTTTCATATATACTTTTGGGCTGATGCTCAGTTATCCTGCCTTCACTCCATTATTGTGGATAGACAAAGAGACTATACTTGCTTTTCTAGTGGTCTAGAAAGCTGATAAGCTCGAAGATACCTGCACTTAGTCCAAACAACCGAAAGAAAGAAACAAATGTTGTGAAGTGCCTAAAATTCGCTGTAAATATAGTCATTGGGTTTGACATCAGTAGATAAGATAAGGCAGGAGGTGTTCAGGGGCAACATGAAAATTCGTATTTAAATGTAAATCAAACAACACGATACTCGTTTGATTATATTGCTCCTTAGGATATGCATGCAAAAAAACAAAAGCTTTGTTCGGCTTGGCCCTGCCAAGCAAAAGCTTATGTAAATTTTGTGCAAAAATTTCCAAATTTGCTAAAGCAAAAAAAGAAAACGGTTTTTGTGGCTTTCGAAATTCTTCTAATCTCTTGCTAAACTACGCCAGTGCCTTCCAGTTTTCAGGGATTGATTGATTGGATTGATTTCCCCAAATTTTATCATATGTTTTTAATTGACCGCAAACTTCACTTAGAAGCAAGAGAAAGCCGGAGGATTACATTGCTCGAGATTTTCATTTAAAAACTAAAACCTTTCAATGATGTGTTTTTGACTAAATTGTCTACCAGAACTTTATTGACAGGCTTAAACAAGAATGTCGCGGCACATACGAACGTTTTAAGGCTTGTTTGTGTAGAACATGCACGTTCAAGTTCTTTAGAATAAAGCAAATGAAATGTCTTTTCTTAAGCCCTTTTAAATATTCTAGAAAACGTTAACTTCGTCTACCGTTGCGCATACAACCTTTTGGGGTTACTATTCCGCACTCCCTTAATAAGACCCGACCTAAATCATAACGCTTTTTTGCAGTTAATCTCTTGCTTCGAGGAAATTTAATTTTTGAATGATTAAAAACAGAAACGAAAATGCGTGGTAGTAACTGAAGACGCATACTGTTTACCCTATGAAATATGCATGAAAGACTGCGGAATGCATTCATCTTGCTGCTCAGCAAATGAAGGGACAAGGAAGCAATGTGACACAGGTCTTGATAAATAAATTATTACTAACAGTCTGTGGGTGCTCCTGATGTATTTTTTTTTTTCGTTTTGCGGGAACGCTTGAGGTCTAAAGATCTAAAGCAGAAATGCACTTTTGACTGAGATTGGGATCAAATTTTCTTTTCAATATATTGCTTCGACTTTGTCTTTTTTACAGAGTACAGCATCATTCAAATGTCCTTTTGATTGTCAACTCACGTCACCGAAACGTGAAATTACACATCCGGCAAATATCGCGCCCAACATTCATATCTTCAATTTCACACCAAAGAAAATGGATAATCATGTGCTGGTAGCGATCAAAATTGACGATTTGGGTCAAGCCCTCATCCATTGTCCCTCTAGTGACATACTTTTTGGAAATGGAACGGTGTCTTGACAGTTACTTGTGTGTACTACCGCAAACCTGACAATTTTGCTTGTCGACATATCCACCAAGCGGAGAATTAGACCCTCCCCTTAGGGAGAGTGCACAAAACGTACCTGGTACAGAATCAGAATTTTTGTAGTAAGTCTTTTCTACTTGAAGATGTTCAACGGTTTTTAAGCGATTCTTGCTGTAAAATGACAAATATTGCACTGAACCTGGGATGCCCTGGCTGACTGTTGTTTTACATATGTTACCGAATGCCGAAGAAGAATGCCAAATACTTTTGAACAAGCTAATGCATTTCTGGATGTTACATATGGCCTAACGAAGTTAGTAGATCCTTCTCATAAGTGCTAGTTGTAAATAAAACGAGGATGAAGTAAAATGAAATATGCGAACGTTCGCAGAAGTTCACAAAGAGCCAAACGCATAATTTTATGTAAAAAAAAATTGTAAATTATATCCAACGACTAGGCTATGTATGCTATGATGGAAAGAGTAGAAGTTTATTTGGGGAACAAGACAAAAAAAAAAAAATTAAAAAAGACACTCGATTAATTTGAGAAAAGGGAGAAATTCATTTTTTCTCTTATTTTTTTTTTATTTTTTTTTTATTTGTTTTTTTTTTTCGTGCATAGAAAATATGAAATTGCAAATATTGTGTATTTTATTTCGGCAGACCTATGATGTTTTTCTATCGGAAGCTATGTATGTTTGCACACAAAAAAGCCAATCATCGATCATAGGTTTTTTTCCCCCTAAAATGGAAAGAATAACTGCTTGCCTGCTTCCTCGCTTATATCTCTTTCTTCCCATAAATAAAATCAAACATAACGTTCATTAATAATTCAAAAGACAAATTTCCCAGACATTCATCCAAGCCAATGCATACACACATCCACGTATATATATATATATACATATATATATAATATTTGGATAGAAACGTATGTATGTATACATGTTGATATCCGTGCAATTGATAGTCATACATTGCTATAAACAAAAATGGCATTTGAAAATTTTTTAGCAATAGCTTATTAAAGCATGAGCTGCTTTTAATGGAGCTACTCGTGTATATCTCGATGCAGCTTGTAACTCCATAACTCCAATATTCCCTATCTCAACATAATAAGATATTGATACATATCCAGTCAATCCACCCTTATTACCGTAATAGCTTACAAAAAGAAAAAGAAAAAATTTTTTTCCTTTTTTTTGCCATAAAAAGCGACTAAAAAACATTCTTTGCATTTTTCTTTCGATTCTATCTGCGAAGCACACTTCCCTGTACGGGCGAAATGAAAATTTGTGAGCGAGCGATACATATTAGCGACATCATTAAAATCATTATGGTAATGATTAAATGTCTGCCTGAAGAATTTTTCTCATCATCGTCATCGCCGTTATCGTCATGCACAGTGACAAATTTATTAACAAATATAAAGCTGCGTTGTAAGCAAAACTTTTCAATTATTTTAATAGACTGAAGTGAAAGAGAGAGAAGTAGCAGAGACGCCGCGGCCGCCGCGTAGTGATAACATAATTGGTTACTAAGGCGATTGTTTGACAACAAAACTTAAAAATCAAATATTAATGAAATTTAATTTTTTGATTTTCTTTTTGTCTTCTATGCGACATTCACTAAATGTAATGTGGAAAATATACGCAACATTCATGGCTATTTAACAAGCAAAAACACTATAGCGGGCACAGAGCGCCATTAAATGCGCTACATCACTTCACTTCCCATTACTATTTATACAACGACCTTTCAAAAAAATTTTTTTCTTTATATGCAAATGAATCGAAGAAGTCGTCCGATCTGGATCATCTCAAGACCAGTCGATATACCAAATTTCATCAATATATCCTAAAAGTTGCCATATTGTATGTTAAGCAGAAGGAGACAAGACGGACAGGTGGACAGACAAACTTAGATCACTTTATGAATCCGTGGCTAAAATAAAAGATGGATCTATGCAAAGTCCTTGCGGATGTCGCATACATCCTCACAAACTTAGTACAGCCGTGTGCCACATGTGGTGTTGGATACAATAACTTATTAATAAGATGTTGATGAAGGAGGTACGCGTAAAGGGCCAGAAAAGACGTTTACTCTTCGAGGGAAAAACTGAATAAAACTTAATATTTTAAAATTTCTTTTATGATATTTAACATTTAAGGTTCGTAAGAGTTTTAGTGAAGAAATGTTTCTTTCGCAGCAAAGCTTATTTATCCACATTAGTGAATATCCGTCGAGAGAAAAAAAAAGTTCATTGAAAAGATGCTTTTTACAAAAAAGCTCATTAAAACTTAATATCTAAGAATTTTATTAAAGTACTTAACGTTTACAACTATTATTTAATAAAACAATGAAACTTTTCTTCGGAAAATGCTCTTGTATTGAAAAGCTTATTAAATGTTAATATCGTTGCCTTTCATGAAAATATTTAACATTCGTTCATAACTACTTAATAAAACAATGATATAAAGGGACCCTGCAGTATCCCTGCAGAAGAAAAAACGAAACTTTGTTAGAAAGATATTTTTCTGAAGAAGAGCTCAATATTGATAAATTTTTCGAATTTTTTTATTACTTAGTTTGTACCCTACACCCCTTGTGGTACAAGAGTATAGTAAATTAATGTGAATGTATACAACACCCAGAAGGACTTGAGATAGACGCACATTTTATAATACCTATCGATTCAGAAAATGGTTCTGTTCGTCTGTCCAACTGTCTGCCTTGTTTCGAGAGATTTTGAAGACATTCGCGAAAATGATTCAGATCGGATCACTTTTTCGAGCATTCCCCATATAACATCCTATCTTGGAAAGTAGATATATGGATATCTGTAGGTTGGTGTAGGGTATTTATTTAGGGTTGGCCACGCCCCACTACAATTTTTTCACTGGTTTTACTTATATCTTGCGTTTTTTTTTAAATCTACAGGAAAATCTCCAAGATTTCCGGAAGTGTACTGAGGAGCGCAAAAAACTCCATTTATTTCAATTGTCTTCAATTCAAGTATAATTGCCTTTATCAATTTTTGCGATTGACGGCGAAAGAGTGGGGGAATAGCAGAATATGATTGACTTTCTTAAAAAAAGCTACAAATTATGAACTTTTGTCTGGACTGTGTAACACTTCTAATGCGTCGTCTTTCTCTTGTGCGATTTCTATTTGCTGCCTTATCCCGCGCCGTGGCTCCTACTAGTGTAAAAATGTTGTCTCTTTTTGGCAATGGGAATACGATGTTGCGCTTCGTATACAGTAATTGTGCGTGTGTATGCTGTGAGTTTGATTAGGAAGCCATTTAAGATTGGAGAAGAAGAACGGTGAGGAGGCGGGAATATTCAAGAAAGGAGAAAATTAAAAGAACATAGTTTTTGCCAGTAGCTACGCTAACAAATGCTTCAATTATAAAATGGCTTTTAAATCAAATCGGAAGTTTACTAAACTATAAGAGAGAACAGACAAAGTTTACATTCCATCCTAACAAACTTCTTTCGTTCTCTTCCATCTTAAATTATATTGGAGTACACCCCCAACCACACACACACACACACACACACACGCACACACGCACACATACATAATCATATAATAGATCTACCATATATTATTTTCTTGATACTTTTCCCGGAGACTAATGGAAAAGCAAGTTTTATTTGTTTACCTAAAAGCGTACAAGGTTGCCCTGGCTTGGTTAGTTGGCTTGTATATAGGAAAACTGCGTTCATTTACTAAACAAATATTCTACTCACAATCCAAACAACTTGTTAAGCGACGAAGAGTATAAGAACGCATACAATCTTCACTTATCGTTTCTTCTCGTTTCTCATTTTACCCATGCATACACGCTTCACTTCATTTTATGCCACTTCATGCAATGTACAAGAGGCCAGGAGAGTTGGTTTTTAGTTGCATTAAGTGTGAGATCTCACTTGGAAAAGTTTTTTAACATTTAACAAATAAACAAGTGCCAAAGTTGTTGAGCATTGTACGGACCTGCAAGGAGATGAAAATTTCTTAAGAATTTTACTCTAAATTTAACACAATATTAACTTTCTCATCTAACATAAGATACATACGTGAAAACAATATATATATATATATATATATATATACACATGTATAAATACTTAAAGCCTTACACAGGTAACGTGTTTTTATGAAAATTGAAATTGTTTTGTGAAAATGTAAAAGAAAACCTATATCAACTTGAATTTAATTTGGGTATAGGCAAGGCACAGCTAGGGCTAACGATAGAAAAAAAGAGAGAGACAGAGACAGAGAGAGCAATTGTCGCATTTAAGCATTTCCGTATCCGGTAATTTTTGTGTAATTTTGTCGTCTTCACAATGTCGTGTCGCATAGAATGACAGGAAGCATAATATAGTTGTGCTAAAGATTAATTTGAATTTGCTTCCATGTCCGGACAGTTAGAAATGTAAAAAAGAAAAATCAACAGAACAGAAAACTAACAACAACATATAACAACAAAAATTGCATATACAGTCTTGAACACATAAATAGCACGCATTTCATGGCAAGAATAAATTAGAAGGCCTATGAAGAGATTTAAAAAAGGAACAAGTAAAAGCACTATAGTGTGCCACGACCCACCGTTGAATACTCTACATCACTTCGTTTAATGTAGTTATTCATAAGACGAGCCATTTTCAATGGTGTTCGTCTTTGAGCCAAAAAAGTCAATACAAAAAATTTCTTCAAATTATCCCGCAAATTGGGACCGTTACATGCGACATACGCATAGACAAGCTTAGATCGATGCAAAAAGTTACTCTAACTTTATTGGTATGATAAAATTTGGACCTGAGTGGGTCAAGTCCTTTGGCTGTTGCATACGCCCTTGTACTACAAATTGTGTAGGGTATAAAAATGGCAAAAAATAAAAATAAAAAATATAATTTAAATGTCATGCTATACATATAGTATCCGGCAAGTAAAGAATGATGAAATTCGCACTTGGAAGAAACTCTTAAGAATAACAATATCCAAGCATATGCTTCGCACTAGTAAACGACGACGACTACAACATAAACCACTAATGCTGTCAATGAACCTACACTTTTCAAACTACGAACTTCAGATACTTAGTGATTTCCAAGCCATATCCGAAGGGATTGATTTTATAATTGAAAAATCTTGCATCCGTTCCTCATGTGATTTAATCCTCATGTTGTTAACTTAAATATACTCGAGTGCCGCTGCTTGAAATTCTTGATTACCTTTTTTCCTTTTTAATTTCTTTAAATTATTCCCCTTATCGTTGCTTAAGGTTTTGCTTATTTTTGTAACAGTTTTTTTTTCTCTTTCTTATTTACTCCCGTGTGCGTTCTCGAACTTTTCCTTTCAACCTAAACTTATATTAAGTAGTGAGGCTTGCTCGTCATTTCTTATACTTTACATGTAGGTTTGTATAGCAATACTTTTGTAAGAATAATTAAACAAACGAAGACATTGCAGTGGCACATACATTACAGGTATTCATTTCAGTGACTTTTCGAAATAAGGCGATATATGGGAAGTAGTCGAAGAAGTGATCTCATCCAGGACATTTTCAATAGAATGCATCACATTTCCTCAAAATATCTTAAAAATTCCGACCTGCTTGAACGCAAGTATGCAAGACGTCTGTGAGGCGGTCGCACATACAGACGGACAGACAACTTTGAAATCACTTTCTGAATCGATCGATATAAGCAGGTGGGTCTAACTCAAGTCCTTCCGAGTATTGTAGACATCTCCATAAGCTTAATATACTCGTGTACCACAAGTCATGTCGTAAAAAACTTGCACGTAGTGATAGCACAGAATTCCTTGCTTTCAAAAAGATTCAGCTGAAATATATTATTAGGTAAAAAACAACCTTTTGTTTTTTTTAACTTTTTCAATATTTCGCGCTGTGTCCCGAATTCACATCGACTGGCTAGTACTAAGGTTCCTTCGAAATTCCTTCGTTCAAGGCGGTAAATAAATCATTTTACTTGCAACAATAACAACAATTTGTATGATATACATATGTTTACATATGTGTTACAGCGTGCGGGTGATGAGTAAAATCCCATTTATTTCTTTATTTTCAAAAACAGAGCTGCTGTCCGCTTATGTTGTGCTGTGGGCGAATCTTTTGTCAAAATTTCACGATATTTTGTGGAAGAACTTCGAATGAAGTTAAAGCCGATAGCTCCATTTTTGCTACCAGTGGAATGCTTACCACAGCCAGCCGAACAGACGGACAGAAGAACGTCGGGCAGGCGGACGGTCAAATAGACAGAAAGGCGGATTGGCACATGGATAGCGAACTTGATGTTAAATAAGAATATATGTACACACTTTATAGCTTCTCTGAAGCCTTGCTACAGGCGTTATGCTTTGACAAAATGAACAAAGATGGCTATAAAAACAAGTTGGATCTGCTGTGTTATAAGAAATCTTTAAAAAAAGTTACACAATTGTATCCTTTCCATTTTCTATTTTAAATAAATTTACATATGTTTCAGTTTTATCGTTTAAGTCTTCTTCTTCCTTCAGGAATGAGAGAAGCGAAGACAACAACCCATTCTTACCCTTTACGAGAGTGGTATTTTTTTAAGTCTAAAACACAACTCAAAAGACAGAAGAATAATTCCTTCAAGCACTGTGTGTATAAATTTTGTAGGCATTTTTATGATTTTTATGATGAGAACAAGCTCTGTACACATAAATGGAGAAAGCAAGAAAACCCACATACATTAAACTTCTTAACGCGATGTTTTTTAGCAGAAGCGGTAAACGATTTTGTCAACTAAGTGCAAAATCGTTTTTTCATTGTATAGGAAAAAACAATTTATTAAAAATATATTTGCGCTATTTATGTGTCCTTGGCTGTATATATGCAGCGAGGTACACATACTCATATTTCAGTGCTGTTTAAGATGCAAGGCTTTCTATGATTATTATATTTCAACTATGAGGATGAAGTTTGCCTTGGATTTCACTAGATCAGTACCTTAGAAAGACGATGATGATGGTGATGTCGGTGGGTGCTTTGTGGGCATTGACAATTTGTCGTTGTCGTTGTCGTTGTCGTTGTCGTTGTCGTTTGCAAATGCATTCTACGTGTTGGTCGGACTGGCTAGCATACAGGAAATAAGCAAACGGTTTGCTACACTACTATGTTTAGTATACGCCCGCCCCCTACATACATGTGTGCATTTAACCGTATACAGAAAGATGTACGTGAGCTATATTCACGTTACAATTTGTTAAAGACCGACAATAGAAGGTAAAAAGAAGAGAGAAAAATCGACAACAACCACAATGAGCATAGGTTTTAGAAACGTAGCCACGTACACAAAATTTATTACAACAAAAAGAAAAACAAAAACCCGTAATAAGATAGACCTAAAGCTTTAATGCTTTTAAATTCTTCTAAAAGTGATGACATGCCATCATCATCAGTATCAGCGTCAACATAAGCATCAGCATCAGCAGTGTAGAGCGAAGCATAGGAGCATAAGGACAAGAGAGATAAAGTTGGATTAAGAAATCACAGCGAGAGTTTTCCTTGCATAAGAGATGATGAAGATTTTTCTGCTTGAGATTGGTCAGGGAAATCAGTTCTGTTTTTCTATTTACGTGTATTTGGCTTGAATCACAAAGAGATTAACTGAGTACATTTTTCTGTTAAACTACAGAAAAAGAGTAAAACAGATGAAAGCATAGAGCGAAGCAAAAGACGACAACTTTTTAATATTCATTTTTATAATATTCCCTTTGACATTCCTTGTAAAGTATTGTCTCTTTAACTTTGCATTGGAATTTTTGTGCCACTTTAAGTTTACTTCAATCTTTTTTGGCCTTTATTGGGGCCATTGGCAGGCAGATCGAATTTATTAATAAGTTCACATCAAATGATTGCTTTACGAATGCAAAGCTACGTACAGTTTAGCTTCCGGCGATGTTTAAATGAAAAGTGACATTTTTAGATCTCCCTGGCGAAAAATGAATTCCACATCGCAGGAGGAAGCGACGTCATCTAGAGACGGATGCAATCTTTCATTTTGTTCCAAATGCAGGAGGGTTACTTAGACTTATTACAAGTTATTAGACGATAAACGATCATTAGAGGAAGTAACGTGTGGTAAACATGTGGGTTAAAATGTTCCAGTTCAGTGCTGCCTACGTTTCTTAGAAAGATTTTATAATATGGAGAATAAGGCCGTCATGGTAAGTAACTTAACGTACTGTTGCACCCTAAACAGAGGAGGGTATGAAAGGAAGAATTTATTTGTAACCCGACAGGTAAAATCTTCAAAATTCGACTAATTAGTTCTTCGTCATGAACAGACAGCAGGTAGCGAAGAAATTCAATCCGGAAAGATTATATTTAATGACTTTGTTGTTTTAAAAAAACTGTGTGTAACAAACAGTTGAAGATATCTTTGAAGCAGAAAAGTTCCCAATATATTTCTCAAATACAGCGTAAAGCATTCACTTTAGAAAATGTTCTTCAGTATTTCAGATTTATTCATCATCACATCTAATCTCTAACTCTTGGATCATTTAGTCTTTTAAACTTTTTTTTATTCTTTTTAAGAGCAGCTTTACTGTTCTAAACCACATTAGTACAGCATGCACGATAGTGCTTTAAATAAATGTTTGTAAATAAAAATTTAAGAAAAATAACGTAAATTTTAAATAAACAACATTTACTTTTGAGTTTTAATTCATTTTCAAAATTATGTCTATAGACAACAACAAGTTAAACAAATTGAATGTAACTCCCACTATATAAATTGTGTCATTGTCGTCTGTGAAAAGGTTGCGCACCCCTAAAATAAATTTAAACAATTGCTAGCAATATTAAGGTTTTATTGTTTCTTCGAAAATTTAGTCATCATCATCGTTACAACAACAGCGGCCATTAACGAGCTCAAGCACTCACTTAAAAAACGACTAAAGAAAGCAAGAATGCAAACAGAAAATAATAAAAACAATATGCACTTGTGTGCGTGCGTGTGTTTGTGCTTGTGTGCCGACGACTGCATACACGTACATGGTCAAAGTGTGTTTGTTTTATTTTTTTCAAAATTATGTACGGTTGGGTAGTTTTCTAAATCATTTGTTTTATTTATTTTATTATTATTATGATTTCTTTTCTATTTGCATTGCATTTTATTACCGATATAAAGCAAAAAAAAAAGAAAAGAAAATAAACAAATAAATAACCAAAGGAATAAAGAAAAAAAAAAAAAAACAACGAATGAATGAAAAGAGAAAAAAGGACATTTTTTTATATACATGTTAGAAGCCAGTTAAAATTAGAAACCACTAAACACATTTCTTAAGGGGTGACTGACTACTGGTTTTTACATGTGTATGGTATTTGAAAACCCGTACTTTTTTCACTTCTTGTTTTAAACACCCGCTCCCTCTTCTGCAGCTAATTTTTCTAAAAGCACATTAAAAACATTTCCTTTTTTTTTTTCTTTCCTAATGTTTAGAAAAGACCAAAAAGAACGAAACCGTATAAGGCCGGTAAGGCAAGGAATCCCTTTTCAACCTAAATAATAACAACAACAAGAACAACAAGCGAAAAAGAAAAAAATGCCATAAAAGTCTAAAAAACATATTTCAGTAATTCTGTCGGCTTCTTCGTGGTTGTTATCCCAGACTTTATCGTCATCATTATCATTGCTGTTATTTATATTATTATGGGTTCTCCTTTAATGAATTTTGACCCTTGGAGTAGGACTGGAGGGTAGGGAGTGTGAAGGAGTTTATTTATTCATTTTTTTTTTTTTGTTTAACTATATTTTTATATAAAGCAATAAAACCATTAAAACGTTTCTTTTTTGACATATTTTTCATTTTATTTTAACGGAGCAGCCAGCAAACTTCAAATGTGTGCTAAACGAAGAATATCCAAAGTTTAAGGCGGCTTAAGCTAAGCTGAAGAAAAAATAATTTTTTTTTTGATGACTCATAACTGTCAACATGTTCTGATATTGTTGTTGTTGTTATGGTTGTTATACCAAACATTTATTATTGAATTTTTGGTAACGTAGATTTTAGCCTATCGATAAGTCACCTAAATTTATATAAAGGTATTAGCACACAATATAGTGCCCGGTAACCGGTTACCAGTAAAGTAAAATCGAAAATTTATATTATGTTGCTCCCGAGAGTAATAACAGAAACGAACAAAAACTTTTTTAATAACACGAAAACGTAAATCAAATTTTATGACCCATTGTGTCGCTTATCCATACCAATCCATATGCACATCCACATACATACCTACACGTACGCATTCAGTTTATCCAAATGTCGCATCTTTAGCAATTTAGCCAATATGAGCAATATTAACAGAAACCAGACATAAAAAAAGCAGAAGCAACAAAAAATATGAAACCCAAGCAGACAATATGTTCGTTGATATTAATATGCTCCTCGCATACATGCATCCATACATATATGTATGTATAAGGAGTTATACTGGCCACCTACAATACTATTTATAACCAGTAAATGATAAAGCACACGTACACATATATATGAATAGATGAATAGGGTGTAAAAGACCAATTACAACGCGTACACTCACTCACTTATGTACACATACTCTCGTACCCGTTACTTGCGTCATGCAGACACCATTAATTCCTTCTTTTGCGTTTGTATGTGCGTGTGTGTTATTGTTTTACAGTGTTAATAATGGTCATATATATCAATTTGGCGTTAGGCTGCCAACCTTTTACCGCAACAGGAATTTTTGCGGTCATCATACAATAAATACGTACAAAACACATTTGTTGCTATTGCTGTTGCTGGAAATTTTACAAAATAAAAATAGAAAAAAGAAAAAGTGGCAACAAAGTATTCACTAAAAGTGACCGCAAATAGTGGCCTGAACTACTGAGTCTGCGGAGAGGCGACACAACACGTTTAGTTTATAATGCAAAAGCAATTTTCATCGCAAATTAAGTTTCCCGCGTATACATCAAGCATCAAAAATTGCACAAATGCTGCTATTATGAAGCATACTTAAAAAACATATGGAATGATTAAGAGCATTGTAGCTATGAAAATGAGTCGTGACCGGTTGATGTTTTTTCTTTTCTTGAACGAAAAAGTGCTTATTTCAAAAGAAATCTATAAATTTTCTTTGTTTTTTAGTTATTGGCCATCGCCAGCTTAAAGTCTTACCTTTCTTTCTTTTTCTTTTCATACAACCAATCATTGAGGGGACGTCCGCTGTTCGGGTAACGCGATGAGTGCGAGAAAGAAAGAAAGAAATGCGGAAATGGTGGCCGCAGCCTAGCGAACGTAAGCTCAATCGATGAGGTTGACTCGGCTATGGGATCGGATATAGGGATCAGAAAGAAGCGAGGACGGAGAGAAAATGTAGAGCAGGCTATGCATTTACCGACTGCGCACTCACCATAGCTATGAGCAAAGTAAACTCTATCACACTGAGATTTGAACCCGCGAGTGTGTCTGTTCGGCTATTAATGCGAATGGTTGGCGGCCATAGATGACGCGATGTGGAAAGACTTCCATTTCCGACAAGGATAACGCGCTTAAAGAAGCTGCAATGTCGATAGTAGGTCATGCGGGAGTCCTAACCAAGCTGAATAATCCTATTAAAGGTTTGGTTAATAGACGCCAATTTTTAATTTTACCAGAGCATCTGTCTTGGAAGTACTTCTGCATAAGCGCGACACAGTCCACGTATCTATGCGAAGCCTTAAAGTATATCGAGAAAACTGTCGAGAACTTCAGTCATCCATGAGTATTTCAACCTACAACCTGCATGCAAGTCTCCAGCATAAATTTGGATGCCCCGAAAGGCTCGATGTAACGAGGAATCCATTAGGTCACCTAATAAAACAATATAATAAAACAAAATGTAATGCAGTGAACAAACTAAATCATTGCCTGTCCATCTGGAGCTCACACATATTGCCACACCTTCTGGATATTTGAATTGCTATATTTACATGCACAGAATTGCAATCCTAGACGTGTCAACAAAACTATCAATTTATGCTGACATAATTGATTCCTTTGTTAACGATAATATCGAATGTCATGATTGTCATAATACTGTCTTTTATGTTGTTTTTATTACATCCTTTCATTGAACGTATATTTCTTGTTGCAAGTGATTTTGTTTATAAAGACTTTCCGATAACTGTTTAGATTGTAGTGCATTTTTAATTAAAAATTTTTTTAAGCCAAAAAGATGATCTATTTAATAAAAATTAAAGAAGATTTTTCAACGAAAACTTGTATAACGACTTGTATAACCCAGTTATTGATGGACCAGAAAAATTTATGCTACAATAAGTTGACTCACAAACGCCGATTCGTTCCTATTAGCTAATAAGAACGCAATTATAGCTGGTCCTCCGCACAACATAGAAATATTTTTATGGCGAAACTGCGACACAATTGATACTGAAACTTATACTTATTTTATATATTTAGGTGTACGGGAAAGTTCTATCCTTTCCGGTTATGACAAGTTTCAACATATTCGCTCTCTCTTTTTATCGCTGAATGTAGACATACTATACATTAAGTGAGACATTATCATGTACCCTTGGCTATGGATGAAGTTCCTCTACGCCACTGCATTTTTAGCGAATTCCTACAAAGAAGAAGCGCCATAGAAGTGTATAGAAATTTATTGAAAGTGCTCGCGATAAGGGCACAATATCCGATATAACATGCAGAAAATCGGTCGAAAAATTTCAAATAGATGATTTCGATCCGCCTGATAAACAGCGAACTAGGAGACCACCTTTCATAGACGACTTTGACAGCCTTGATAGCTTTTTTGACAACATCGGAAATTGCGGAAAGTCTTGATTCCGCTTAAAAAATCAGTTCGAACCATATTCGTAAGCTAGAATTCTAAAAGCGGCCAGCGCTCTTCTGTCGCCCTAATATATATTTGGGTTCACTGCACACAATTCTAAAGACCAGTTAATCAGATACAGACTTCAACCTGGTGAAGGCAAAAAGAGCCAAATTTTTGATATCCACAAGAAATAGGTACAACTTGGTATTCGCCTTCACTTCTCAATCAGTTAAGTACACATATATATAGCGTAAGTGGTCACCAGTGCATTTCTCTGCCCATTAAGAAGGTTCACCGAGTTTATTATGTCTCTAATATAATAAATCAAGTGATTTATATTATGTACAGATCGTAGTCACTTAGGAATAAATCATACTTTATAAAAATGGATAATTTACAGCAATTAAATCCGTAAGAAACTTAAATGTATGTCAGAACAAATCTAAAATATCATAAATTTTAGATTAGTATAAAATTCTAAGCCGATTAACTTTTATATTCCTTGACGCCACACATATATAAAATTCTAATTTCCACATACTTTATCATGTTTCCAGCAGACAAAGCTTTAGTCAAGATTCTGACATAAGGTAATAGTTGAAAAACGAACAAATTAATCTCCAGCAGAATGTAGTTGATGTCGAGTAAAACCCATATGTAAAACGTGCGGATGTGAAAATGTTATGTGTATTTGTGTATATGAAATATGCATATTTGCACAGATATCAATTTAGAGCATATTTGTTTTATTGCATTTAATAATAGGATCCAAAATAATGTATTCATACTTTTATAGCATTATCAGTGTGCTTTGAACCATGGATCGCCGCTTAATATATAAATGAAATTCCTTTTTCCTCTTCGTCCTTTTCCCTTTTTTGATAGTCTACCTTTAAGTGAATTAAAACTCTTTTTCTATTGCCTACTTTCGATTATAAAACATTACGTTCTTACAGCTTTTAAAAAAAAAGTTTTACAGCCTACTTTTTGGTGTTCAATATAAAGCTTCACTTTTTTCGCCTCTCCCGTGTGATATGTGATATTTCCATTCCATATACGACGACGCGTTTCTTTTTTCTTTATCAGAATTTCACGATTTCTCTTTTAATGAAATCAAAACACAAACACATGAATTTTCATTTCATGTATTCGTTAACACACAAAAAGCTTAAAATGTAGTTTCTGTATTGTGTCCACTCTGATATACCGGCCGAACAAACGAATTGAGTTGTTTCGAGCTGATTCAAGTCAGGATACGCTTGAGCACACACGACAACCGCAAGTAAATGTACCATTTCGGTTAACACACAAATAACCACAATATAAGGTTGACCGACTACTACACCCTTTTTACCCTCCCTTTACTCAAAATTTATCAGCAATCGCACACCCATTCATGTACAATCAAACCAACCAAACATACAAATGCACATAAATACATACATACACAAACACACATATATACTATACCATACTAAAAACCTCGAAATCTAACAATTTGCATATCTATCGATAAACAAAAGAGCCGTAAAAAAGAAGAAAAAAAGAAAATAAACCAAAAATGAAAGTTTTAATGCACACTCCCACGCATACAATTACACAAAATGAAATTGAATGAATAGTAAAAGTAGTAGACCATGACAATATATGTGTGAGGTAGCTATTATATCGAAAAAATCGGGAGCCTATAAAAGCAGATAATCTGCTTTTGAGTTATATACGTTTTTTCATTGAATATTTTTTTCAATTAGTGATCGAATATAAAAACAATTTTTGGAGAATATAATAAAAACGTTGTTCCTAAAAGATTTGTTGATATCTATTGAAACTAAAAAAAGAACAACAACAACAAAAAAACGGAAAACTATTCCACGCTTTGAAACGATTTCGGATTATATGTTGTTTAATGAATAGTTTAGTATAAAACGGCCCTCAAATTGATAGAAAAATTTAAACCAATGTTTGAAACGGGCGCTTACGTAAAGCATTACATTCACTTTTGATATATATTTAAACGAATTTTTAATAACCACGCCGTGATTTTACTGAATGCTTCTACTAATAATACTTTGGCCGAAAAAGAAGAGAACGTTTTTGCTCAAAACTGTACTCAAACTTGGAATTGCTGCTCTTACCAGTCATCTGTGCTAGATTCATACTCTCGTACATCCTAATCAGTCAGCCAAGCGTCGCAGATCACATAGAAGGGACACTGTTGCAAACCATCGCTACTGGGTGTCTAGCTGATTGTCTGTGTCACGGACCTACTACCTGCCTGTCTTATTGTCTGTCTTCCTGACTCTCTATTCGACAGTTTGTCTGTTTGTTTTGGCCCGTTGAAAGTCTATCTGTCGAATGGCGGTTTGTCGGAAAAATAATCTTTACTCCAACGCCATTATTACAACTAGAGTCGTCTCGGGTTTTACAAAATTTGCTATAAGGCGAAGGTGATTTTCTCAGTTACTTTCTCACGGGTAGAACGACAATCAAACAAAGACTAGGTAGGTGGATAAATAAGCCTAAATCGTTTCAGAAACTTGCGTCGGCTGAAGTACTTTGAATATAAATTTCTAAGTATTACAAACCAAATGTGCGATTTAGTTAACTTCCATACTCGATGATGCCTATGAAGAATAAATAAAAAAAAAAAAAAACAAAAATTAAGAAATAAAAAAAAATATATAAGAAAGAAAACACAAAAGCAAAAATGGGAAAATTTATTGACATTTTGAATACACATTCGAATTTATTGCATACCTACATGCAGGGGAACCAAAAGTGAATGAACTAGTTTTGAAAGAGATTTCAAGCTGCACACAAAGAAAAAATTGAATTTTATTTCTTCTGTCGTATCTATTTTAATATTAAAGACTAAGGCTTTAGAAGATAACAAGCGAATATCGTAAGATTTTTTCTACAAAATTTACTTTAACTTAATGATTTTAGGTAAACGTTCTATAAGAGTAATAATACACCTTTATTTTCTTTAAATGTAGTGATTATAGAATCGTCGTATATCACCATTGAACCTTTTTTACTCAACTCGACGCACGAGTCAGCTCTTGTTGATTTGCTGACTCACAGAATAAGAAAAAGATCCGTCGCATAATTAAGTTCGCTGTTCGCTTTAAGCTCTTCCAACTCACTTGGTAGGCAGACCTTATTGTATAATTAAGTAATTATGTGACTTCAATTATTAAAATATGAAATTATAGGGAAAAATCGTAGATGTAGCGAAAAGAAACAGTTACAGCGCCATTACAGAAATCTTATAACTGGAGAATAACTTGCTAAGTCAGACAATGAGTTTAAAAGCGCAAAGGCAGACAATCCACAAAGACCAAGCACAGCAAACACTGAAGTGTCGCTTAAGCCAACGTAGCAATTGCGTAGAGCAATCGGTCTCTGGTAGAAGGTTAGATGCCAAATATTGATACGATTAGTGAGAACATACGTGTGCTGGACACTTTCACAAAAAAATTTAAGTGACTTTGAAACATGAATTTAAGAAAGTGACTTACTTCTGCATTCAATCCTCTTTCCAAAAGGGAGACAACGAATATTGAACACACGCGCTCAAGTTTGCCCCAGTTTTCATTGCGCTTGCTGCTTGATACTATTTCAATTAGTTCAACTGTGAGAAATTACAAGAAAGATTTGGGAAAGAGCTCATTAAAACTGTAAGAAAAGCTTGACAAACTTATACAAAAACTTTTGCTTTTTGTCGACTTCTAACCACAAGTAACACAAAATGCTGAGGCAAAGACCAAAAAAAGATCTTAAAGATTTGCTTCGTTTTATTAAGTTCATTACCCACCCTACGTAGGGAAAATGAATGATGTTGAATGATGACATTGCTTGGATCAATGTTCCTCCCTACAACAAAAAATAGCAGATCCTACTGAGTATGAAAAGCCAGAAAGAGTGCGTAAATGTCCTACAAATTTGTTGCTAATTCTTCTTAAATTCATTAACCGTCTTTAGCTCCAAGACTAACGAACATCCCCGAAACAAAAGTGTGTCGTTCTTGATCGTTCTTACCAAGTTTTTTGCCCACTCGCCGCTTGAAAATTTAGGAAACGTTCTTGCCTTCCTTGTCCTTGAAAAGCCACCGTTGAGTTTATTACCCATTACTCTCTGAAAAACTACCGTACTTCATCGAAGAGAGTCGCAATGTCCTGTAAATTTGTTGCACGTTCTTGTTAGATTTGATTTCCACTCTTTTGCAAGAAACCTAATGAAACTCACCGAAATAAGCGAAGAGTACTGCAGTGTGTCATTACTTTTTACTAACTTGTTTATCTTTCGAACGAAACTAATGAATGTCCCAGGATCTGTAAAAGAGCCCGGTTAGGGTTGTTGCCCTTTTTTTGCACGAGAACTGATGAATCCAGTTTAAAACAAAAAAAAAACTTCGATATGTATAATAATTTTGTTGCCTCTATTCATTAAGGTATTTCTGCTTTTTTGCAAGACACCTAAAGAGCATCGTCGAAATCAGAGAAAAGCATCGATGTATTTCTCCCACGAAAATTGATGAATGTCACCGGATCGAAAAAAAGAACACGATTAAATTCGTTGGAGAGTGTCAGGAGAGCGCTGCAATTTCCCATAGGCGTATTGACCGCTTTTTTTATGCTCGTTGCCCAATTTTTGTTTCCTTTATGAGAAACTTGATAAAGTTCGCCAAATACAAAGAAGAACTTGCTGAGTTTGTTGGCCAAAGAGAGCGGAGCCCCTTTGCAGGGAAATCAATGCACATCATCAAAGGCAGACACAGGCTTATATTAATTGTCAGGCTCCAACTAAATATAGCATTCGTTTTTGAACTGAGAAAGAGATTTGCAGACACACAGTAACGAAATGCCTTATAAACCCTGCGCCCATTTTCGCTTAACTTCTGTTCCGCTTTTATCAATTTCAAACAAAGAAGCCACCAATGCCTTTTCTAGATGTTTCCGGAAGTAGTTCGAAAGTCATTTAACGAGTACAAGAATTGCACCCAATGCAAAATGAAACGTCGAAAGCATTACAAATAGTATTTGCTTCACTATGGCTCTACAACGCATCAATTTGCGACATAAGTAATGTTAAAAAAAATCTTCAAAGCGAAACAACCCACGATACGTTGAAATTCACAATTAAACTCCTATTGCATAACGACATTCTATCAATGAACTAACGAAGAAAGGAAAAATTTCGTCACAAAGGTAAAGCCAAATTTCAAAAATTGGCAGCGATATCTAGTTAAGGTTTATCACTGCTTGAAAATTGCTCTTTTCCAAAGTGAAAGATATCTATGTCAACATTCAATTGTTGACCATAGTCTCACAAGTGAGTGTTCGACTGCTGTACCCTGGTAGTTGATTGGATATCCAACGAGAAAATATTTACTAGACCGTCATCTCTACATTTTTTGTTAAAAAACAATCCGTAAAGTCTTCGTGCAGGGGAGTGAGGTTGATGCAATACACTTTCTACTTTTTCCAGACTGAATATATATTTCCACCGTCATATTCAAACATTGTACAAATCCAGTTTAAAATAATGAAATTGTTTGTTGATTTGATTGATTTACTCATCAAATCGTGATGATTAGAAAGAAGTGAGAAAAGAGGCAGGGAATGGCCGCAGTCTGGCAAATATATGCCCAACAAGTAAATGTTCTGCCTTTACCATCTATAGTGGGCACTCTCTAGAGCTAGCAGCAGCCAAGTATACTTGGCTTGGTAGTCGCGATTCTTATCTACTCCCGTCATACTCACGCGGTGTTTTAAAGAGAAAACACAAGTCTGGAAAATCCTTTAGAGAAGAGAAGAAGAACCCTCTCCCCCTTTCTATTATTAATGTCTATTGCTTACCCAGTTTGAGCGAAATATTATATTTTTGTGCTGTTGATTAGTTTCCAATAAACTCACTTATGCGTTGCACTTCAATATTACATTCAATGGTGTTTTTCTAGGTTGGATTTCTACTTCGAAAGAGTCGTGAAAATCAGGTTTATTAGCGCTTTTGTTAAAGATCTTCTTTTTTTTAGATTAAGAATTGACATAAATATAGTTAGAGAAAAAAAAAAGAAAATTGTTTTTAATTTTCTAAATTAAAATAATATGTAAATAAAATTGATGTCAGATAAACAAAAATTAGGATTAAAATTAAAGCAAGAAAGAAGGAATTGAAATAAAAGCAAAACATAAAAAACATTTTAGTCGGACGAGGCCTACTTTTAAATACCCTACACCATTTCGTTTAACGCAATTATTTATTCAACTTCCTCGTAAGATACAAGAAATTATATATTACGTTCATGTAAAGATCTCTTTTGATGAGAGTGTCCGTGTGGTAGGGTACCCGCCAACTGATCTCAATCAAATTTAGCAAACTTAATTTACTTGTTGAATACTTTATTATTTTTCACTTGTGTTCTTCGTAAAAAGCTCGAAGTTGCACTTTCCCGTTACATTTCCTATATATTTCAAATGTTGTGTAATAAATTTTTCCGTCAAACCCCTCTTATATAACGGATTTTTAACAAAACACAACCAACCTTTAACAGTTTCACCAAATAAAGGTTTATTTTTCATGAGCACTCTTATAGAGAATGGGATCCACAAAAAATACCTGCGTGATCTACACTCTGTAGGGTTAAGTTCTATACCAAATTACTATTATGCATCAAGCTCCACCATGCAATACGGGAAATTAGACTTCTTTATCATATACAGATTCAGTTTACGTAAAAAAAGTTACATGCGAGCGGATTCACAAAATTTCGCATTTCCATCTCAATTGTTCTCATCATTTTCGAACATTGAATTACTGAACGGATTACTTAGCGATTCTTGTCGAGGAATTTTGAAATTGGGATATTGTTCATATATTGACTTCTCAAAGCAGGGAGTGTCGGTGAGAGAAGCCAAAAAGGGGCACGATCCAATTCATTTTCAATAGCATGCGTGGCTGTAGCGAATTGAAAGCACACAACAGCTAAGTATGCCGAAATATAGAAAACAAGGCATTATATGAAGAGAGGTCGAAAAATTAACCCGATTCAATCTATTTGCAATAGCATTCGTTGTTACTCCAAAAGCATCTCAGTGGACCAAATTTCATCAGAACATCCCAAAAATGGCGAATGTCGATTGAACGCGAGAGTACGTTGACCAACACTAAAGGGAGAGACAAACTTAGATCAATTAAGAATCATTTTCTGAACTGATCAGTATAATAAAGAGTGGCTCTATCATAAATCCTTCTACCCTATACTACAAGTAGTGTATGAGAGCTCAATAAATAAGTCAATAGTAGCATGGTGCGCTGTATATAAAAAGTAGGGACGTAGTCAATGTGCGTTAATGACTTCGCCTTTCTGGGAATCCGAAGTTCATGTGAACAGCTTCAAGCTTCGCAAGCATGAAAGTGGTTTAGCGCACCTCTAGGCCTAGTAGCGCGCATGTAGCCAAGAGCATCTAAGGGCATCACAGACCTATTATTGCTAGAGGCAGACTGACTATTTAAGAAGCATGTGCCCATCAAAAAGTAAACCACCAGATACGACCCGACTTTTATAAAAAATATTGAAGCACTCGTACGCTTTACTGTGCTTGTTAACGATGGTCATCAAGTCCTGAACACCCTAGTCCTGAAAGCATTTACTTAATATATTTGAATCACGCCGCGAACTGACAACAGCCTTGCACTACCACACATGTATTCGAGAAACAGCAATGAATTTGTTTTACACGCTTAAATCCGGACCGCGTAATCTTTTTATAATGCCTTCGAAAAGGCGCTCGATCGATTAATTAATATTTTAAAATAGATTTACAGTTAAACATTAAATCAGTGAATGCAAGTCCAATATAATAAAACTTGCTTTATACCTTTTTCAAATACAACGGCCATTTTATGAAACCACATTACAAAGTGAAGAAGAAGCAACTTACACCAAAAAACTAAAAACAAGTTGTTATTGTTACTTTCATTATAGTTTCCACTCTATTTCAAAATGCTATTGAGTGAGCAAACGATAAGCAAACATTTTACTTTAAACTGAGTCAAGTGAGCTGTTTTTTGTATATTGAAGAGAAGAGCTTTTGTATCAAGATTGCTTCAATTTTTATTAAAATTCATATACATATGATGCATGCAGTAGGGAAAATGAGACTTCGAGTCATAAAATTCGAACCTCAGGTTCGATTCCGATTTACTAAAAGTGAAATGGTTTCGGTTCATCGGCAACGATATGAATGCTTCAGGACATATGAAAGAAATATTATCTCAGTCTCCTTAAGCTAAAATAAGATATTTCGTGCTTGCATCGCACTCGTCCCCCTAGCTTGGTTAACTGCAAGTACAGCGGTTTCTCTTGATTGCTTGTCTTTAATTTGATTGCAAGTTTGTTTTTTTTTTGTTTGACTATTCTGGTGGCTATCGCAACCTTTTTGAAAACTAGGAAAATTTTCGAATCATGATTTATGTATTTGTATAGGTAAATGGGGGTGGATGGCTGGCTGCCTGCTTTTGGCTTAACGACACGTTTTCCAATATAAGTCTGAAGTGTCAAATGTTAAGTTTGCAACACAACACTTTGCAACTACGTACGAACTGAGGGCAAAAAAGTTTTTTCTTTTCTCTTTTTTATTCGTTTTTTTTTTTAGTTATCATTTTTTTTTTCTTTTTGATATATGTCTGCGTGTAGTGTAATCATAAACTAAAAGTCTGGGACTGGCTGGGTAGGGTTGATTTTATGCAATGGGTGTGTGTATATATATATATACATACATATGCAAGTATATATTGTATATCTACGTATGTATGTATGTATGTATGTATGTATGTATGTATGTATGTATAGGTGTAATGCATGATACATTATAGGTGTTGTATACAGTATTTGGTGTTGCTGTTGCTGTTGCTGTTCAAGGTAATGGAATAAATCCCATCAAATCCTTACTTATCTTAACATAATCAGCTTAAAAAAATTGCTGTTGTTGTTGTTGGTTTCGTTACTGCTGTGCACACAATCTCTTGTGGTTGTCGTTTACGTATAGACCGCAAATTATATTGTATATGAAATGTTATCCTTTTTAAATAGAGTAAAGTATCCTTTTATGTCCTCGCTGCTACGCTTCTTTCTTAGTTAAAATACAGTTATTTATGGTTTCAGTTAAAATATACGCGAGACGCACGTTTTCTTGTTGTATTTTATTAAATAAAATTTTTGTTATTTTTATGTTTTTGTATTAATTTCCTTTTTTCTCCAGTTTTTTTTTTTTTTCAGCATCTCAAGCGGCGCTATAAAATAATTATGTTTTACGTGATTAACTGAATGTAATAGTGGATCGATATAACTTCTACAGTCACACATATGCTCACATAAAGCTTTGTTCACTTACAAACACATGTATATGTTAGGATAGTTCGGTTGAATTTTAAAACATTTTTTCCTTTGGCTTTTTTTTTTCTTTGTTATATGAGATTATAATGAATTAAAAATTTATGTATATCCGTCCGTAGTATAGTAGTATAGTTTTATGTTAACAAAGTAGGCGGCTTTTATCTTTTGATTATTAAATTAAATCACATTACACGTATACACGCAAACCGCTGTGCTTTCAACAATTTTGGCGCTTTTGAAAATCGTATTCCAAAAGCCACAAATTCACATCCATGTGATTATACGCGAACTTGTACTATATTGTTAAAGCACAACATGCCAGGATCATTGGTTTAATACTTTGCAAGCTAAATGAGTCTACTTGTGTGCGTATTTGGGCGAGTGTGTGTATGCGCGTGTGTATGCGTGTGGCTGTTTGCATTGTTCTGTTAACAAACGCTTGAACATTAAAGGGAAAACCGTCCTATTAACTAACAAATAACTTTAGCAGCCTGACACACGCACACACTCATATATACGCATATATGTACGTATATCTATATCTACACAGTTGCATATAGATGCATTTATTTTCACGTGTATAGATGGAAGCAAACGTCAGAAGGCAAAGAGAACATTTTCTATTAATCTTGCTTTTAATGAAATTTCATTTTATCTATCGAGCGACCGAGCGGAGTGGTCGCGCAACAGCAACCTCTCAATGATGAATTTTTCATTGTTACCAATAAACTGATGCATAATAGCTCAGGCAATACACATGCAAAGGCTTGTGTACTGCTTGCGCTATTGTAATGACAGGTAAAAAAGATAAAAGTGGAGTAAAAATGGTTTGCTGTTCATTGCTTGCCATCTCATAGTATGTCAGCATCAATTGACAGACAGACTGAAAGATAGCCGATATTAGAATTACAACAAAAACATAGGAAACAAAATGCTTTATTAAAAGCGTGATGATGTGTATGTGATGTGTGCATGAGCGCGTGTATGTGTGTGTGTGTGTGTGTGTGTGTGTGTGTGCGTGTATGAAGTTTGCGATCACATACGTACATACACACTCGTACAGTTTTTTATAGACAAGAATACCGGAAATTAAAGTGAAATTTGGGAAAATGGAATGTAACAGCAACATTTAATAAACAAACAAACAAACGAACAAACAAAATAAGAAAAAATGAAGAATGCAAAGCAATTGCTTTTGAATTAATTTGAATATTATTTGAAGAGTAAGTAGTTTTGATATAAAGAGAATAAGAGTAATGCACGAGGAAACGCGCGCGCCCGTCTAACGTATCTTATAATTTAGTTTTCTATTTCTTCTTTTTAAAGCCGTTTACAACAACCGTTATGTTACAAATTCAATACAAGACTGAACATAAAAATTGTCCTCATAATATACAGAGGACACGCCAGGATAACGGAAAGTACCGGCAGCTTTTCTATTAAATATTATCAGTAAAAGCAGTGAAGCTATTCACCACTTATTTTGAGGGCAATTGCGCTCTAAACGCTTTTTAACTCTCTTTGACTTTCTCTCTTTTTATTGCGTTCGGTGGAAAGATGAGGAGATTTGAACATTGTGAACATAAGGTCTCTCTTTCTCTCTTTCTCTCTTTCTCTCTTTCTCTCTCTCTCTATCACTTTCTCTGCTGGTGCTAAGAAATGGTGCAATATTTAGCTAAGTTAAAAACAGCCGGTAAACATATTTGTAATGTGTGTACATAAACGAAAGAATATTTATGCAACTGTTGCGCATTTTTTTGCTTTTTTCTTTGTTTTGTTTTTTTGTTATCATTCGCCACATATTGCTCTTGTTAATAATAAATAGAAAACAAAAACAAGAATACACATTTTGCATACTATTACACTTAGCGGAGAGGCAAGTAACAAGCAGCAAAAGCATCCCTGCGCTATAATATAAAAATGTCGTAACTGTTGTTAGTTCCCCTGGTCTTTGGTTATATAAAAAGCTAATCATCAATCCTTTGGAACGTAGCATAGCACTGCGTATCTACCCTTTTCAAAATTTAGACATGTCCGGTTTACTGCTGCTTTGATTTAAAACACTTTTAAGCTCCTCGCCTGCATACACAACAAACACCATAACATACCCTCGGTTAAATGGCAAATCAATCTAATTACGAAACTAAACTTTTGCATTTGTAACGTATTCGGCCCTTCGGTTAAACGACGCCTCCATAAGTTAGTAAAACCTATACGTTGTAAATCTCTAATCTCGTTCTCTGTTTGCTAGAAACGTAGCTAATTTCCGGCAAAAATGTCCTCTAATTAAAATTTTAATGAAAAAAGTTTCTTTTTTGTTTTGTCGCTGGTTTTCCTCTTGTCTTCCTTCTTTTTTTTTTTTTGCTTTTGTTTGTGCTTTTACATTTTGGTTTTTGGCAAAATGTCCCTCTATGTCGTTTTCGTTACCATTGGACTTTCGGTTTTGATTTTCTATGCTTTGGTTGAGGTTTTTTATGAGACTTGCTTCTTCCCTTTAGATGTTTCCTTACCGAAGCTATCAATAAATTGTTTTTAACATTCTTTTAGGCTTCAGATGTTTCAGGAATGTTTGCTGCTGCTGCTGCTTGTGTGAATATCAAATTATATTAGAAAAGCTTAGCTTAGCTTGGGTCAAAGAAAAATGTTAATTAATTTTTTTTTTTTTTTTTTTTTGGCAAATGAATCGGAATGAATGAATGAAATGCCAAACGATTGATGGACGCGTTTATACATTAAAAATATTTTGGATTGTAAGGCGTATTTGTTGTTGGAAACTGAGCAAAGTTTTAAAGAGGAAAAAACTAAATTAAAGACGAACGGCTGCGTTTGGACGTTTAACGGAGTGACGAACGTAGTTTAATCGTTTCAAAATGTTGCACATATAATGTGTATATATGTGTACATAAAAAAAAAAATGTAAATGCTGTGCAACAGTTTAAGCAGTAATTTTGTTTTTCGCCGCAAATCGTTTAACAATTTTATTGCGTGATAACAACTTAAATGGTGGAAGTTATAACTCATTACTTGTTTTTTCTCTGCCGTTATTTGCGTTAATTTATTATCAATTTGTTTTTTTTTTTTATCTTGATGTATTTACGGTCACAGCAGAGGTCGCCGTATAATTTTCCCCAATAAAATATTTAATAACGTGAACTATTTGCTATCATTCATTTCGAATGCGATTGTGGGGATAGTTGCTTCAGAACTTCAACGGCTACTGCAACTTTAATACGCCTTTTTTTATTTAGGTGACTTAGGCCAAAGAGCTGACGATGAGAAACTATTCATCTTTTCCGGTTTAAAAATAAACTTACATTTATTTATAGCACTAATTAAGCCCAGTGCCGAATGCAACTTACGGAGAAAAACATATTTTTCCTTACTTTTATAACAAAAGTAAAACTTATTTAGCCGTAATGGCTTTCCCCAGCAACTGAGGTTGTCAACGTCGCAAAATGCTATTTAGCTGAAACTTTGTGCACATATGTTTGACTCTATGTTGCAAATGGAGTTTAAAAACAGCCATAACCGAAGACAAGAAAGCGACTAGAAAGAAGGCTGGACCTGCACTCCCATCCCAAGTCTTGGACAATAGCTGGGGAGGAAACATGGAGGAGTGAATTTCTTCCTAATGCAGGCTTTAACTGGTCACGGAAAGTTCCCAACTTATTTCTGACGTTTCAACCTACTAGCAGATAACGCATGCGACTTGTGCCAAAGCAGGAACGACGACGTGTGGCACACCGTTTTCGTCTGTCCAGCATTGGCGACGACGTGTGGCACACCGTTTTCGTCTGTCCAGCATTGGCGTATTTGAGAAATATGCACTCCAGATCTGTGAAAGTAGAAATCACACCATGCAACCTGCTGACGGACAAGGGAAGAAAAAGTAAATGCGTCAATTTTTTGCACGACATGCTTCGGCATAAAGTCATAGGAAAGTGACATTCGAATTCCTAATACCATGCGAGGACGAAGGAGGTAGGATAGTGAGTGTCAACAGTTCACCAGAGTCCATCTCGAGGGAATGCGAAACATTTTCCGGACTTGCTTTTGCCCCAGTGCGAGGGCGCTAGGTGGTGCGCTAGTGCATTGTCACTACGTCCATAAAAACAAAAAAAAAGATAAAAGACAAACTCAATGCTTTTTAATAGCGTTTCCCAGTAATGGATGCGTTAAATTAAAGCAACTTGTACTATAGTGCATCTATTAAATACATAGTGTTGACTTCGCGGTATGAATAATCAGCCTTCTTGTGTTTGATAAAACGAAAGTGGACTTGGAGGTTAGTTTCAATTATTGCAGCACCACCAATTGATAAAGCATTACTATCGTATTTGCAAACACAACAAAAAACAACAGCAAACACAATAAAAAAAAAATTGTAATAATTATGTTGCCGACGAAAGGAAGTTAAGGAATTTTATACAAGAAGAGCAAAATCTACGAGTAAGCTTCAAACCCAGTACAGATGCATTATGCCAAAGGTAGGTAAGCCACAAGTAATAATTTCGTTGCATCCCAATCTTAAACTTCATCTTAAATTTTAAGGACGTGAACGCAGGCGTCTACCGTTTAGCCCTTCCGAAAGCAATTATACGCTGCAACCTGTTTCACATTGCTTACGAAAGGACCGTTGTGAGTGTTCAGCATTTGCCATACCCTTATCTCCTACATACCCTATTCTCATTTGGTATTATTGGCTTGGAGTCCTTTACTATTCACTTTTCTCTGACGGATAGTTTGCAACTGCATTACCTGTTTCCTATCGTCTTTGATTGCCCGATTGATATGAACAAAAAGTATTCAACATGATTAGTCGTAGGTTATGTAGAGCATGCTGGATAGTGCTTCATAATGGATACTTGCACTCAAGCCTTAAATGCTATCAACAAGTACACAAAGTCAAAAGAGATAGTTGCCATGGAGTTACGATCCTCACGCTTCCTTTTCAGCCATTAATCGCTACTTGAACTTGACTACACTATGCCTTAGGGTATAGTACAGTTAAAGTGACGATTCTAGTAGCAAAAGTACTTTGAGTGCCCATTGTTCGTCAGCAGTTGATATAGGGTATCAACGGAGGCAAATGCCAAGTTTAGCATGTGCAGTGAAGAAGTTAATGTCTCCTTAATTTCTTTGCAGCCACAGTATTATAATGTTTGAGGTTAAAGGCGCTAATTTGCAGTCGCTCTAGTACTGCTAGGGTCAGTTGACTTAGCGTAAATATGTTTCAAGTGCTCGTTACTCATCGCATCGGTTCCATATGAAATCAGTAGAAGCATTGCGCGTGATTTGCTTGTGGTGAAAAAATACGAGGGAATGAACTATGCTGAGGGGCGGGTCATAGACGTGCCAAAACTCTCCTCCTCCACCTGGTGACCCATCGACACGTTTGCGGCTTGGCTATCTATCTGGCTTTTCTCACAGATTGCCTGCGGAATACACTTTCTAACGGGAGAGTATCTCAGCGAATCACTAAACCTTAGGCAGCAATTTATTCTTAAAGTAATCGTCTGTGCTAATCTAAAATGGAAAGTAGACTTAACAACGCTTCGAAGCACTATACACCACCTTTCTACAATACCTAGCATGCGACACGAAGTTTTTTTCTTTTTTTTTACAGCAAATAAAATAACAGACAAATAGTGCAGACACTAAAAAAACAACCCGTGAACGTAATGCATTTTATGACATTATTGCTGCAACAAAGTTAATGACCTTTAATTTAAATTTGTTCCAAGCCCTTACGTATACACAGAGTAGTGGATGTACGAACATAATGCCCGCGCTATATAAGCGGCAACCACATGCAATTAAACGAGAAACGAGTAGGAAAAGTATTCAAGAAACTCAAATAAACCCACAGAACGATAATTGAAGAAGAAATTCATATACATTTGTAGGTGTTTTTCCGACAATATTTGTGTAGGTGTTAGACGTTCAATCATTGATTGTTTGGTTTTATGGTTAAATGGTTGAGCAGTGGTGAAACCACAAATCAAGTACACAGCCATTGACAAGCGCATGCACATACACTTATGCGCTTGAGCGAGCACTTATAAACCATAAGCTAATTATAGCCGAAGACTACTCAATTATAGCAAAAAATATATATATATATGCGTTTATATATCGCGACGTTACGTTGGAGTATAGTGAATAGCAAGTCGATAACTAATCAATTGAGTTGATGTCGATCGGTTAAGAGGTTTAAAGCGCAACAAGCGCCAAGTTTTATTTAATTACTGGCATAGGGAAAAGGACGTTGGATTCTAAGTTGCGGCGTAACGCGCACCCAGTTATTATTTTCCATTGACCTAATGATCCATTAAGGAAAACTGCCATTAGCGCTAATGTCTCCATTGAAAAGAAAAGCAAAGAATAAAAAAAAAAGAATAGTGTGTGTGGATAGTTGTATGTTTTTATGTTAAACATATATACATATATATACATAGTGTACTGATTGACAAAGAGTTGAAAAGAAAATTTGTTTTTTTTTTTTTAAACATTTTTTTAGCATTTTTCTTGTGCATTATATTATGAAACAAAGTTTTGGTTGAGCAGGCACTGGTTTAGCTTTGCAAAGTGCAACACCACACATTACGCATTTGAATCAACTTGAAATTGTAGTCAGCTGGTGTATACATGGCTATGCATTTGTTTGGTATGCTAGGGTTTTAGAAGTTGTTTGGAAAAGTATAAACTCCAGCCAATCGCTTCCTTGTTTTTGTTTCATTTTCATAAATGCCTGCGGGCACTGTTGGTTACATATAGTATGTTATTCACGTGCCTGGTACGTGCTATACTTTGCAATGTGCTGTAGCATTAAGCTTAACAACACGAACACATATACATTCATCCGTTTCATTCTCTATTGCTCACGAACATAAAAGTAGTAGTAGTAGTAGTAGTACTAGTACCTATACACAGATGTATACTTCATTACCACTATAAGCAAAAAAAATGGGGGAAAAAACGAAAAGAAGAGTAAAAAAAACGTCAAATCATATCGAAAATGGTTTCGTATCCCGTAGCCCTTTACTGTCTCAGCTTTACTTTTTTACAAAATGTTAGTAAGGCTTTGCATTTGTCAAACAGCTTACCCCCCGACAATTAGTGCTAGTGACTGCCAGCCTACATCCACGATAGCTACTCTTGACATGTGATGTGACATTGAACGTATAGTAAGTAATAGTTGTTGGTGTTACTGTTTTGTTAATATTGTTTTATGCACAAACGCGTACACTATACATATACACAAAGCCACCGACATTCAGATAGCATACTTTTCACCACAAGCATTTATTGAAAGTCTTAGAAAAAAAATGCGAAAATTTATTTCTTTATTCTGAGCGCAGTCACTTTGTGCCAAACAACAGTAAAACGGGCATTATCGTCTAACATGCCATACTTACGATTCTCTTCAATACTCTTCAAAAGGTCACTGACCATTTCTCTTATAATAAATTTTTAAAAATTGAACGAAAGTATAAAAGAAAAGCGTATAGAAAATGAAAGACACTATAATAATAATGATTTATTCAATTTTGTAGAATATAATAGCAACTTTTTTTTGTTTTTACTATATTCATCAATTTTATTATATGGCTGCGGAAAAGATAGCTAAAATATTAAATGAGGCCTGAGTGGCCGAGCAGAGTAGAGGGGCAAATAACTCAATTTCCGTGGACTCAAATCTCACGGTCGGCAGAGCTTTCAGTAAGAGCGATGGCCTCAGATTATAGTGCTTTGGGACTTTAGTCTTTGAAATAATTTCTCTGGCTGAGTTAGATATAATATAATAATTAATCTTCAATATGCTTTTTTTCAAGCTTGTTTTAACACAAAATTGATGTTGAAGAGTTACCTTTGCTTCAGGATACGATATGTGATGCACAGCGAGAAAAACGATGACAAGCAAACACCATAACTAATTTTATGATCAGAAAAGCGCTGGTAAAAACGTAAACTGAGCGTGGATGCAATCTGTGGTAATGATAAATTCCTTTTTATCTCGGTGCGTAATGTAATAGATATTCGGGAAGTAAGTGGGTAGAAAATATTCTTTTTTTGAAAGTGCTTTCCTAATCCAAACAGAATCTTTTTGAATTTAATCAGAATATCTCAGAAATTGCGGCTTGTAGGTTGAAGATAAGAACCGAAGCCGGACAGACAGGCAAGTTAGTAAAAGCTGGGTCTATCTCAAGCTCTTCTGGGTGCTGCATATATCCGCACAAATTTAATATACCCTTGTACCACAGATGATCTAGGATATACAAAGTCAATAGCTATTATGAAACGAAACTTCATTTCCATTGGCGATTCATTAACGAAGTGTTCAATAACATCGAATTTCTAAATTAGTTAGATTATACTTAGGTCGTACCAAAATCATTAATCGATGTTATATTGAAAAAAACACCTCCCCTTTATGCTTTTTCTGCGGTGTAAATGATAATTCTCTTCTTCATCTACTAGATTCTTTCCCATTCTTCTATAACTTAAGAAGTCGGCGGTTCCACCATTCCAAACCTTCAGATTCGCCATGCCCACAACAAATCTCTAATCGCTATATCCAATATGTTGAACTTTTTGAAACAATCCATTCGTTCAAACCCTATTTCGAATTTTTATACCCCACGCAACTTCTGATATGAAGGTATATTAAGTGTGCAGCGGATGTATACAACGCCCAAAAGCACTTGAGACAAACCCACCGTTCATTATACCGATTGATACAGAATCACTTTATGGATCAATATAAATTTGTCTGTGGGTCTATCTGTATGTCAATCTGTCCGTCTATCCATCGTGTTTTCTTGTGTTCAATACGCAGTTTTTGGGTTACCTTGATGAGATTTGGTACATTGAGGTGTTTTGGCCAAAGGACGCAAACTATTGAAAATTGTTCAGATCGGATCATTTTTTCAATCACTTTCCATATAACGACTTCTCCAAGGCGTAACTGTAAGATATACTGCACTATATACGCTATAGTGTTTTTATTTGTTTGAAGCCGTGAGTTTTCTGTAGTTTTACACAATCTCTCAAAACGTCTTCTAGAAATAATAATAGCAGTATTTAATTTGTAAGGAGCTTCAAGCTGTTGTATTGTCCTCGTTCTCTTCTTTTTGTTTTTCTTTTTACTTGTAATTTTAATTGTAAATGAATTATTAAAATAAATAAAGGAGTAGAAAACAAATGTATTTTTAAATGCTATTTATGCTGTCGTGGCTGTACGTATATTTGTACGGATGTAATATACACGTTTAACTTTCCCTCTCCGTTCCATTTGCAATCAAGTCTTATTTGCCAGCCTTTTACACGTTCGAGAGATTTAATGTTGTCTCTCGGCATGTGCATGTTTGCAAGTGTAAAAGAATTCGTGCACGTGTTAGTGTGTGTGTGTGTGTGTGTGTGTGTGTGTGTGTGTGTGTATGTGTGTGTGTGTGTGTGTGTGTGTGTGTGTGTGTGTGTGTGTGTGTGTGTGTGTATGTGTGTGTGTGTGTGTGTGTCTGTGCGTCTATGTACTTTTGTAGTAGTGAAGTAATAAGAGTGCATATGGCATTTGTAGTGACAAAGTTATTGTTCAAGTAATTTGATTCGAATGTAAAGCACACTTTATAAACGGGTTAAAAGCTCTGAGCGTAGTCAAGAATCTAAACAATTAGGAGCAACGCTAAACAAAACATAATTGGGGGGAGTAGAAAATAAAAAACAATGAAAGAATGAAGCAGCGCGAAAAGCACGAGAGAGAAAAAAAGCCCAGTAAATCCAAAAATGAAAGGGAGAAAGAAAACAAAAGAAAATAGAAAATCTTGAGTAGCAAATAAGAGCTAAAAGTGAACGAATATGAAAGAGAAAGTGAAGAAAACAAAAAATGTAGCCACTGGCCATTTTAGTTTTGTCTGATCGCTGAAATACAGCGAACAGCAGGCAATTTTCTGACAATGATTTTTTTTTCCCTGATAAACGTTTGCATGTCAGGGCTTTGGCTTAATTTTTGGGCTGATTTAACTGAAACGTATTTTCAAAACTTCCTCTTCGAAGGCGTTTTCAATTCAATCAAATAAATGGTCGCCAAGTCTAAATATTTCGTTATGGACACTTTGTTGATCCTTAACATCATTTATGATTATTAGTAGCAGAGTTACGAAACTATTTTCCCAGCCATAGAAGAGCTTCCATCGGACTTACGTCGTACGATCTTTATCCACACTTGTTGTGGATATGAAGTTTGGAAAAAAGCGTAATACGTGCACTTTAGACAAAGAACTGCATTAGATACAATTTATATACATATATATAATCCCGGTAGGTGCTTGTCGGCTAACTAATTAGCTCAAGGAAATATTTTGAAATTTTTAACTTTAATCTTAAGCTAGTATGCATTGAAGTTTTGAATAAGATTAGATGTTTCTTATAGCAAATATTTGATAGGAAAGGAATAGGGCATAGAAACTCGTAGCACTCCCATTAGGGTCCTAACTAAAGTCCTAGAGACAAACGCTAGCAAGGAGAAGAATTTTCTTTCTACTACTCTACATCGCCCCCAAAGAAGTGTATTCTCTTCCTTTCCTTCGTGCTCCGTATATTCTTTTTTCCAATTTTTCTAGATTCTTTTTTTCACTACCGTTCCTTCCATTCGTATTTATTTCGCATCTTCTTTTCGCACACTTTTCGGTCTTTCCATTTTCCTTGCGTTCCCTTTTGTTTTTGCACCTACACCTATTTTGATATTTCCATTCTTTCTACCTTGCATTTTATTTCTTGCGATTATTTCGTTCCTTTCTTTTTCTCTACTTTTTGCTTCTTCCAATTTGTATCATTTCTGCCTCATTCAATGTTTTCTGTTCTAAGGCCAGTCATTTGCCTTCTTTCATTTCTTTTCCTAGATCCCTCTTTGATTTGCACGCATTTCGCTGTTTCCATTTTTTCGTGTTACACATTCTTTCCTTTCATCGAATTTTAGTCCTTCTTTTCGTTTGCACGTATTACGATTTCTTCTTATTTTCTCATGTACTTTGCTTTTTTCGTTGTATTTTTTTTTTTTTTTTGCGTTGTCCATTTTCCCCACCATCATTGCATTATTTTTTTCAGAATACACTCTGAGTTTTTCTTTATTTTCTCTATGTTCCATATTTCTCGCTACTGGCAGTGTTCCAGTTCCTGCGTTCACCTCCGCTTGAATTTCTTCATATTGGCTACGTTCACCTTTTCTATTCCAATTTTAGCTATTTCGCGTCTTCTATTTCTATGTGCCTTTTTTCTTTCAATTACAGGCATTTCCCTTTTATCGTTTTATCTACATTCCCCCTCCTTTTTCCTCATTCCCCAACGGAAAAATATATACAGCCCAAAGAGAATGTGCCTTTGGTCCCTTGACTCAAAGATCTGCCAACGGAAAACCTGACACTGAAAACTGCCTTCTGTCAACCTGTTGGCTATTCCTACTAATAGCGTACTGCAGATACGCCAGTGCCTAATAATTATCATAGCCGCAACTAGCTTTGCTCAAGTTTTAGATTTGATTGTCAATTAGTTTCCATAAGGAGAAATTATCTAGTAAGCATTGGGTAAAAACGGGGCTAGCCGTGCCTTTGCTTAATAAAGATTGTTAACAGACGCAGACTACATACAGCCTCCAATCTCCAATCAAAATCCATTGTCTATACAATGCATCCTTGTTGTAAACCATAGCGATCGTAGCCATTCTTTGTAGTGAACAATAGGAAAAATCTCTACGTCACTGTTCACTAACCACCCGGAGAAGTTGCATTAAAAAAAATAAATAAATTAAAGAACGTATTGAAAAAACAAAGGGTGGATTTAATATATTTATGCTTTAAACGCTACACAAACGGGCGCAAAACGTTTTTCTGTAATCACCATAAGCAAAGAAGATGAAAAAAAAAATAAATAAATAAAACGGGGTTAACAAGGCGTTTCAATACAATCGATGACGTTAAAATAGTTTCAGATTTTGACAAATTGATTTTTCATGCACTCTCTAGAGAATTGCCCGTCACCCCATGTACCGAGTGCAAGTACCGAGAAAATTTTCGTTAATGAAGTAGAAGTAAATGAAATTTTTATTATAATGGAAGGGGAAGCGTAAGAGTGACAGAACAATTACGAAAACAAGAACAAAGAGGAGAATCTAATCATGATTGTTGTTAAAAACATGTTTTCCCTTAATTTTTTTTTTTTTTTGTTTTTTAAGAGAAATTTCTTGTTAAAACTCCGTACACTGGTTTATCTTATGCTAAACTGCATATAAAATATACATATTTTCTGAATCATTTCTTTAGCTCTCCAATGAAGCACAGCTAAAGAGAGTCGACAAATCAACGGCAAAGCATTACCGGCTGCCTTGAAACGCACGCATGCAAACAACATTATCAGTCATATCATAAAAAGCTCCATTATCAACGTTAACACCCGTTTCGAAAGTAAAGGAAACTCTTCTTAAGTTTTCGTCTATGAAGTGCTACAAGTTTCTACGCCGCAGATACTCAAATACAGATGCGATGGCAGACGTGTCTATGCCATTTGGCAGCCATAAGCCATGTGTGTCTGACTAAAAAAAATATTCTTGAAGGAAATAGGTGACGGTGATGGTGTAGATGTGGATGACGATGATGGTGGCTATGTGGTGATATGAAACGCGTATGTGCTTTTGTGGGTGTGTGTGCGTGTAGGTTTGCAATAAACATATTATGATCGAATGCTAATAAAGTCGTTGACTGTCGTTAGTCGCTGAAGCATGATGACAATAATTGTATGTATTTTTTAGATGGGTATAGCTTTGTGCGTATATGTGTTCGTGTGTGTGTATGTGTATGTGTGTGTTAAGAATTTATAAAGGCTTTGTGTACATATAGTTTAGATGGCGCCAACTTGCATAATTCAATTACATCCGATGTAGACTCATAAAACTAAATCAAAGGAAAACAAAGCGTCACGCTTCATTTACTTTAATGCTCCCGCATCGTTGACTACAAGCCGTCAGCAGCAGCCGCCGCCGACGCCGCCACTAGCACTTCACACGATACAGTGCTAAACTAAACTCAAACATATAAGCATATACACGCCAGTACGCCAGTAGACTCTGAATATATTGAAAAAAAAAAAGTTCATTATTGCGTGCATGTATGTGTCACCGCTGAAAGAATAAACAAACAAAACACATATAGCAGCTAGAGGAGGCGTGGTAGAGCATCAAAATCCATTTAAAAGCATTAAAAACTGAAAATTGACTTCACTTTGGCATTTAGTTTGCCAGTGCATGGATGTGTGAGGTTTACAGCAGTATATTAAGACAATGACAACAATAACAAAAATACGAACAGCAACAGCAGCAATAACCGCAACGAGAATAAGAACAACAACGGCAGGCAAAAGTTTTTTCCCTTATCCGCCATTCACGTATGTTGAGCAGTCAGACTCGATGCGGTTTAGTTTTCAAAGTCTTTGCAATGCGTTGATGGCACCTACAGATCTAAACGAACTGTCGGATGTTATTTCAAGTTTGTTTGGGTGTCTGTTCGTTATACCTCTGTGCATAGACATATATATATATGTATTTTTAGTTTTTTTTTTGCCTTTTTTGAAATAAGTTTTTCTATATGTTCGCATGCATGTATTCTATAACTGCTTCAAATCAACAATTGTGCAAATATAACAAAGCGATGAACAAAAAACTCATTTCCATTTCAATATTTTTGTATTCCGCCTTTACTTTAATACGCTGACAAAAATTTCTCGATGAATGATAATAACCTTTGCAAACAACGCTTTACTATTCATTTACAGGGAAAGTATGTACGGTGGTCCGAACGATCTTCTATAATAACTAGGACCTGCAACTATCACAGAATTTAAAGTTATCGACGCAGGAACTTCTTTTAGTCAGACGAGCGACTTTAATCTACCTCTAAAGCGATGAGCAATGCATTCGTAAAAGAACTAACGAAGTTTTCCGAGCAGACGAATTGCACAACTTTCATCTTTAACTGCTTGATGGGTGCTAATATATCATAAATAACTGCTATCGAATGTGGATTAGAACGAAAATGTATAACGATTTGAAATTTATTCCCATTTTTTCCACTTTTCCGACCTTCATTGCTATTCTTCAAGTGGCTATCGTACGGCCAATACCGCCGAGTAATTAAGCAGCGCATGCACGGGTTCGATCAGATGTATGTACATAGCTACTACAAAGTGCCATCCAACACACTGAGATTCGAACCCGCGAACACCGAACTGGCAGTTGCGAGTCTTATCTCTGCGGCTATGCGGCAGACCCAACTCGTCAAGGTATAACACTTAGCGATGATATCTCCACCTCTTTCTAACAATCGTCGCCTTACACGTGCAGGTGATATGCCATGAGTGGAATTCGTCTTACAAAGAAAAGTTATGTAAAAGTTCATAAGGCACTCTCTAGTTTCCTGCCTCAATTTGCTCCTTCGATTACTTTCCTACTTCAATTAGTTTTGGAACCTCGCAATATAAAGGAATTGATTAACGGCGACATTGAGCTGCTGACTAACTAGAATTAAAAAGGTTTAATGCTCTAGAGCGAATGGGAAGAATTAATGCTCTATTAGTGCTAAGTCGTATCAAAGATTTACAAAAGAAACGGTCAGCAATAGGGCTTGTCTATTCTATATATCTATTCTATAAGAGCTCACGATTAAGAAACACGACTTACCAAATTTAACTGGTTTCACATTTGAAAAAAATCCTGCAACTTACAATAAGTCCCGTTTTTTTAGACAACAGCTACATTACACACATTGTGCAAAACGCTCTAACTTTTTAACTTGGCAATTCAACCGGCAGGCATGTGAAAGGTCCATACGCCCAACCAACGGACATACAGCTGACAGAACGTTTCTCCGTCTTATAACCAGAAAATCTTACCAAGTCTCTTGGTCCATGGCTCTTTCTGCAATCTATGGATGGAGATGAGTGGCGTCTAGTAATAATAAGATTGAGCAATAACAGGTCCGTGATGTCGTTTATTTTGTAAAACACGATATCCAGGTAAATTGCTAAACCGATTTCGCGCTTAGGATTGCGAACTGAAACTGTTCGGGTAAGCGGTGTCCCTGCTATTTGTACACACCGCCCGACACTGCCGATTGAATTATTTAGTGAGGTCTCCGCGCGTGATCAGTGTAACGGATTTTATGTGTTGCAGATGTTCCGCAGAAGACAACCGAACTTGATTGTTTGGAGGAAATAAAAGTCGTAACAAGGTCAAAGGTTGAGGTCAAGATCAGTATAGCTTGGCTACTTTTCCGTTAATTTTGTGCTAGTGTCCTTTGTTTTCCATCCTTTTTATATTGACCGACTTTTACTTTTAGGCCTCCTGTGTAAGTTCGTATTTAATCCTTCCCATGCAAAAAAAATACATCTCTAAAAAGAAAGAAAGGCTTACGAAGAGGTAGAAGATCGTTCGTTCATCCTGCTTTCAAACTATCAGCACCAGAATTATGTTTAATTCCGCTACGTTCTCTTACAATTAATTGATGAGTCATGTACTCTGTTCCTTCGTGAGCTCATTATCAAGAGCTAATAAAAAAAGACGAGAAACTTATTTCTTCGTTTACTTTAAAAGAAATTATGAACTGCCTTTAGCTTAAGGAATAAATTTCTGCTATCTTTGAAACTGAACACTGCCAACTTACACCTTTGACGCTGATAACTTGCCCTGTATTTGCCCTTATAGGTCTCTAAGATATATCAGCGATTTGGTTACGCTTAATTATTTCTCTCTCTGTATTTTGTTTTGTCTTGTTATACTGGATATATTAGTGATGGGAAGTAATTTTAATACAACTGATTGTTCCGCAAGTTGTCACATAATGTAGCCAGACAAAGAAAAAAAAGGAAGAAACTCCAGCAAACAGATAATATAAAGAAAACTACGTATAAATATGTGCATATATATATATATATATATATATATATATACATATATAGAAGAGAGACAGGCAAACAAATAAATAAATAGGAAGATAGATAGTAAATATAACAGACAGAGTCAACCTTGCAAAGTCATCTAACTAAAGCTTTCACCCTTACGGCAGTGTGAAGACAGATTTTATGTTTTACTGCCAAGTATTAAGTGTTGGCGCATTATTATCTTTAGAACTTCATAACTTTAACTTATCATAAAGTAAAGAAAAAATAAAAAAAAAAAAAACAAGAAAAAGATGAGAAAGATGAGAAATGAAAGTTGGCAGGATATACATATAAGTCTATGACTGTGTCCCCCTATCCATCTAACTACTACTTAAACGAACCCTTATTTCTCTTATAAAAGATAACGAAAAAAAAAGGAAAAGGGTAGGAGGAGGATGAAGAAATAAGTATGCATGGAGCAACAATAATACTGTTATCATTACACTTTAAATAAGATTGCTGAGCATAAAATCAGATGAGTTGAAATGTGATGCTTTAAAATTGGGTACCACACATACATCCTTAAGCATTGTGAAGTTTTATAAAACTGATGAGGATGGCGACAACGACGATGCATGTGCATGTGGTATATAGAGAACAATTTTGATATGCCTTCAAAACGTGTTGGTTAAGCTTATGATCGCACACGCACATGTATGAATGTATGTATGTTTGTATGTATGTATAGTGTAATTAACAGTTTACAAAATATTGGAACACGTCCAACATGAGATACTCTCTGGTGTTCATTCGCAAAACTCCATACAAGATAACTTTTATAAGCGTATATATATGATGAACGCATATGTATATACATATACATACATATATGTATGTGTGTATGTATGTATGTATGGATGGATGGATGTATGTATGTATGTATGTATGCAAACATATATGTGCTTGTGCAAGTAAGTACGAACGTGTCTGTATATACGAAAAGAGTCGTTATCACACTTTAATTTACGTTACGTGACCATGTGAGCGCAACGCAATTCTATTGTTTCCCGCTTTACTTTGCAAACTCGACTCGACTTTTTTTTTCGGTAAAGTCTACTTTTAGGAGACAACAGGATAAAAACTTTAAAATTTACTGAAAAACATTATTGTATAGAAATGTAGTTAAAGTAGAGAAAGTGTGCTTATGCACATGTATATAAAACTTTTCGCCAGAGTCTGCTTTACGTTTACCTTTTGGCCTTTCGAGTGTAAATTTTGATAAAAATAAATGAGCAGAAAAGAAAAAGAAGCAAACTCTTAACGACCGGTATAAGTATAAAGTTGTTGTACCTCATAAATTTTAACAATTACTATTTTTTATTTTATTTTATTTTTAATTTTATTTTTTAATTTTTTTTTTTTTTAATTATATTTTTGTATACACCTCAAGCAAGGGTGAAGTTTTTTTACTTTCTTTTTAAATGGAGAGATTATATAAAAAATTTTAAACTTCATTAAATAGAAATTTCGTAATTAAAATGTCACAAACAGTTCGTTTTCTAAATAGTTGACAAGAGTTGCGCGTTCGCTAAGAATGTAAAAGAAAATTAATAGTAATGACAGCAGCAATGGGGTGAGAAGGTAACACCTTAAAATGTTATTATTCGGTATTTTGTTTACATTAAAAGCACGTGTTTTCAACACAGTTAAGATGACAACACAAATGCTAACCAATGTTCGCTCTTCAAATAGTGATGATTTCGTGCAAAACGCTGAATTTGGAAACATGCTCAGTAGTATAAGTGCAAGAGTATGTTTTTGCGGAAAACTGCAAAGAACAAAAAAAAGGAAAAAAAGGAGAGAAAGCCCGGCAACTTGATTGCAACGTGTTTGGTAGAAGGCAACAGCTTTAACATGTACTATACCGTGTGATAACAGGCCACTAATCTACCCCAAATGCCGCAGTACAACAGTTGAGGCTTATCTGGAACACGAGCACTATACAAGCCATACAGATACTTACATATACATAGATAAATGCTTAGCATAGAACGAAAACAGATCCTATTGTGTTAGTCTCACATATGTATGTGCTCATATACAGCCGTGACCACATGTATAGTACATCCTTCATTACGAGTATAAAAACAAGCAAGAAAATTATATTCGATTGTGTTTGAATGTTTTATACCCATCACCGAGTAGGCGCGGCTGATTTTTTCTATTTTCAAAATAAAAGTTCATGTCGCATAGGCGTGGCCTTGGAAAAACTTAAACCATTTTTAAATTCTTTTGCAAATTTGTAGACGATATCTTTCTTTTCTATAACAGGACGAATATTTACCACAGATACTACACAGTTGCGCAGACAAACAGACGGACGGACGAAAAGACAGGCACGTTCATGTGTATTCCAAATTTGAAACTGGCCGAGAATATGCATACTTTATGGGGTTTTTGAAACTTGCTTCTGCGGCTTATAAAGCTGGTAAATTTTGATACACCATAATATTGGATAGGTACGTGTGAAGTCGGTAGCTTCGATTTACCGCCCAGGATAGCCAGGTTTACACCAGATATAGCCTACAAATGTGCAAAAGAACGACGATATAAATTTCCATTTTTATTCTGGATATATATGCCCACCCAATAGCATAGAGTATGAAAATTTAGTTCTTCCCCTTTTTAGGGTAACAATGATGGGTATAAAAGGTTCGGTCACGATCGAATATAATTTTCTTGCTTGTTTCCTTTGCCGTACTCCCTCATATCGCAAAATTACTATCTAACAAAATAACTCGAAAGAAAATTTCAAATGCTATGTAATATCGAGTGAGGCGTATAGAAGATCCTGAAAATATGAATTTCAAAAAAAATGACGTCGATTTTAGATTAAGACCTTATAGGTCGGTTAAAGTGAATTACTCACAAAAACCTGCACGGTTTATCTGCGAAAGAGGAAGAAATTTAGGATGAACCTATTGAAAGTTAAAAGATCGAGAAACACTGCTGGTCTGATAGTTTGCAAAAAATAGCTTTTAAAGCTTTAAGCAGTGATAGTTTTAGGCACCTTTAAGTTGTCACCTTTTTACGAAAATCAATTTTTTCAGGCCCCTCAACAATTCTACCTCTGGTTAAAACGTTTTCGGTATAATTTTCGATTATTTAAAGCAGCATTTAAGAGGGTAAAGAAATGGTGGGAAAAAGCCCACAGGGCAGCATTATTGCTTTAAAAAACGTCTTAGGCTTGGTCCCATCACGAAGCCTGTACTGTTTATGCGTCCTTGGCCGTATACAGCGTCTATTTGTGTGCACGTATGAAATGAAAAGGAGAGAATTTGGTAGACAACCCTCTGTTGCATCATTCGGTCTTGTGTGCAGATTTTTTCCTTTTTTATGAAATACTGCCATATTGGGTTAAACCATTAGCAAATATTCATACATATATACTTATTCACACTTATATACACAGGTATATACATATATATATATATATGCAGGCATTTAAATCTTTTTCGATTTTTCTCACTTTCTTTCGCCTGTATTTTTTCGCTTTGTTTCGTTCTCAATAGGAAGCTTACACACAAAGTGTAAAAATTCACACCAACTCTGCTGTACTTCGCCGCCCGTTTTCTATTGTTTGCTTTCCCTTTCGACTATACTAACAACTTTTAATATCCTTTCAAAATTGTGTTCAATAGAATTGCAACAAGAACAAGAACAACAACAACAACAACAACAACAATAATAAAGAGCCATTTTAAACAACAACCAAAGCCAATACGTACAAGAAGCGAAAAAAACGTATCTTAGCTTATATTTAGTAAAAAGAGAAATGTATTATAAACAAGCAACGAAACAAACAAACGCCATCGAACGAACGAATGAACAAATGAACGAACAAACAATCACATCGAGAAACAATAAAAAGAAAAGCAATTTCGATTTTTGTATTGTGAATCGTATCACAAAATCATCATAACGTAACGATTGTATGCAGACATGCCAACAGTATTCTATAAACAACAGCAAAAGCAACAACAATAAGCAACAACAAGGATGACAAGAGTGTTAGCAAAGGAAATGAAAATCGTTTTTAATACGGAATGTAAACAATATGTGCACGTGACTCTATTCCTTAGCTGGGATAAGAAAATAAATGGAATGACCATCACATACACATATACTGGCAATGACGCGTCTAGTGCCATAATCTTGTATCAATTGACGTCAAATGCACACTCCTCCTTATCTTCGTGTCTTTACAAATTGTGTACGCAAAGAGAGGTGCGAACAACCTCATATACAATAATACGTAAAATCCTTTGTTTACCTTAGTTGGTTACCATTGAATTTTTCTCATTGAATTCTGGATTAGAAATGAATTAAAGAAAGAAGAAACATTATGCATTGATTAGCTATCCTCAATTCCATGGCACGGTTGACGAGAAGGTTTTAAAAGCATTGCCATGCTATAGGATTAAAAGGTTTCAGTTCGTAATGATTTTGTTTGCGGAAATTGTTGGAGACATTTATAAAGCAGACTATCTCCTCGACGGGATTTCTAAACTTGCTAAAGAAAATTCTGCTCTTACCGTTGAAATATCCGAAGAAGAAAAATAAGTCTATATTCTCAAGAGAAGAAGAATCAGTTTCAAGTTGAATTAAATTATGTTAATCACGGCGCGTTCTCTACATACTTCTATATCAACTCATTATGATTGTTTTGTTTGTTTAACTGAACTATTGGCGGATTGAATCAAAAAACCGCACACAATATATATTAATCGAAATTTTCGATTGGTTCGGCAGTCATCGACCCATTGTACCACTTCTTCAGCCAAGCCATGCTACGTCAACCTGAACAAGTGGTAATCAGAAGGCGCTGTATCCGGCGAGTTGGATGGGTGCGCAGATCGTCCCAGTCGGATTGCAATAGTGTATCCTCGACAACTCTTTCAACGTGTAGTTGTCGTGCAAGAGGCTGACTTTGCGTCTGTTAACCGCTACAGCTGGTCTATTTTGCAACCACACATCGTTCTATTTGCTCAATGAACGTCGGTGGACATTTTCAATAACAATTCCATCCGGTTTTAACAGCTCGTAATACAATATGCCTTGCTGATCCCACATCTACATATCCATAGTAAAATTTGATGGCGATTAATATTACGCTTCCGTATTGATGTAGATGAGTCCCCTGGACGGGCCCATAACTTTTTTCGCTTGAGATGGTCGTGGTAGATCCACCTTTCATTGCCTGTCACAACACCCCACAGCAAATTCTTTCTTTTTGCCAGGCAAGCAATGAAGCCGCGATGTTGGAACGTTTCAAAATGGCACTTCCAGTTCATTCGTATGGTAGCCATTTTCGCTTCCTTCGGATGTTTCCCTTCGCATGCAACTGTCTGGAAATTCGTTCAGTAAGTCTTGCAGTTCATTGTCTTCGAACTTGTTTGATCTTCCCGACCGTTCTGCGTCATTGGCTACTTTTAGATCGTTAGAACCAAAACCGACAATTGGTATATGATGGAGCAGCAACACCATAAGCTTCTGAAAGTGTTTGATGAGCTTCGACAGCAAATTTCTTCAAAACAAATAACAAAAGTAACGCAATTATAAGCGTTCCATAATTAGCGTCTGTGTACACTGAATGACTCAGTAATACTAAGTGGAGAACTGATTTTATGAGGTTTTATGTGTGCATTGATACTTCGCAAGCCCGTATTACTTGAAAACGTAGCTTTAAACGACACAAAGTTCACTCTGTACGCCATCGACCAACAGCGTGAAAGTAAGCCGTCATGACCCGATGTCAATCTAAAGCGTGGGAGATAGTTTTCCATTCATCTGCTTATTTGGTTTAGTTTGTCAATTCTTCTTAAGATGTTCGCTAAAAGGATGAGAGAATTTTCCAATTCTTGTCTCTTATTTTAGAATGGCGGATATGGAAGATCTTTTATAAAACTAATATACATGATGGTCTTAATAGTTTTTTTGTTTACCTGTTGACCAAAGGCTTTGGTTAACGTAAAGGCAATAATTAAAAATCTTGCAACAAAAACGTTGACTCATGTAATGGTTATAATGACATAAAATTTCATTTTTACCCTTTTCTTACTTCTTTTTCTCCTTCTTACTCTCTTTAGTTCTTTTGAACATAATAAAAAAGAATGATGTTTTTGTTTTATTTTACTTAATGTTTTTATTAACTAAAGAAAGTTCTTTATGATTATTTTCATAATTTGTAGTTTGTTCGATGTTCATTTGATGTTCGTTTTTTATGGTAATTTATAAAATTATTTGATGTCATGTTGCAATAACTGCCAAAACACAAGTTTTATGCGAACGAGGACAACAAAAGCGTCAGTTTACATGCGCACATAAATGCATAGAAATGTCTATACATATATACAAATATATATGTATGTATATATAGTAAAGTTTAGTAATTGCTTAATTTGATTATGTGTTGGCACAGCGCATAAAAACATTTTGTATATAAATATATATATATATATATATGTATATAAATATATGTATACAAAAAAGTTTCCGGAAGTTGGCACAAAAGGGGAACGCCAGACTAGCAATCATGAGCTTCCTCTTAACAACAATAGCCCAACAAAAGCATTCATTTTAAAGTTGAGGTGGGTAAGGTGCAATTTATTGCTTTTTCTTTCCTTCTTTTTTCGCTGCTTTAACGAATTTCGAATAACAACTTAATTTATATTTAACTGGAATGTCGCCAATGGACAAACGTCTAGCGAAAGCGTTTGCTTACTTCAATCGCTGAAATCGCTAAAAACGAGAGGTCGCAGCTAAGGAGAGCTATAACCGTTAGCAAGTTAGCACAAATGGAATTTCCTCTCATCCACGAAAACACATCGAAGTGGGGGGATATTTAGTTTACCGTTCTATATCACGCCTAATAAGTGCCGTATGCCGCGGCGGTGTTATTGTAAGTAATTACAGATCCTTGAACATAGTGCTACTGCATGTAAATATATGATGCAATTTCGCACGCATCGCAAACACGTAAAACTCATGTAAATGGAACAAACACAACTTTACTAAATTGACTTAATTAATCGCTACTAAAAGAATGAACAAAAAGAAGAAGAGCTGTTAAGTAAAAAACAAAAAAACATTAAAAGCAAAAAAGGGAAGCGCAAAAGGAAAAGGAAAAGGTGAAAAAACACAAAGGAAACTAAAGCAAGATGTTAGAGACAAAGAACTTTTTTTGAAACTAAACTTTTTCTCTTCGTCACATACGTTAAACGCTTCAATTAAGAAACGAACAAAAAGAAAGAATTATATTAAAGCTTTTTTTCCTTTTTCCGGGCACTCACTGACATCTCTGTGCAAAATTTAATACAATTACTTGTTAAAAAAGTCGGCAAACTCAACCCAGCACCGGTCAACTTTTTTATTTTGCAGATCGAAGTCAATGCAACGAACACTTTGAACGACTGTATGTATAAATGAAGCTTTAAAAGCTGGCGCCAGACAAAGTGCAAGCACCAAAAGAAGCATAAAAAAAAAAAACAAAATTAAAATTCACTTTGTAACCAAACACACGCTACAAAAGATCCGTGTAAGTAAGAATGCTCAGATACGTTTGCCAGTATAGCTATTTGCAGAAATCTTCCAAAAAAAAAAAACAAGGAGCTGATTGCATTTCCACATGACATACAAATTTTTGCCTAAAGTCGTTCCGTTTTTTTTCGTTAGATGCAATGAATAATGAGTGATGCTATCAAAAGTTTAACCCATCCTTTAAAGCGTAAGGCGACATATCGCTTTTTTTTTTAAGAATCAATCGATTGTTTCGCCATCAAGTCAATCACGGACTTGGACGCTCACTGAAGCAAGCATAAGGCTAAGCACTTGATATCGTAGACGACGTGCGTAATCAGCAAATATTACGCAAATACCGAATGGAACAGGTTACATCTATTGCTCACTGATTCTGCCCCTTTGCATCTAGTTCGAAATCGACTCATGCTTTTCCTTTTGGCCCGGTCCTTCTCGACTGACTCGTAACACCATTTTGCGTCTTACTCACCTTTCTGTGAACAATGTTCTACGGATAGAAGCTCAAAGCCATGTACTTTGAATGCTTTTGAATAATTCGTTTGGCTGAACCTAGTTGACCTACGAATCCGAAATATGATGTCATTTATTAGCTAAGATTTCAAACCAGTGAGATGAAAATTCACAATATTCGCGGTGTCGGTAGTAAGTTCAAAAGGCATGGTTTCCAGAAAATTTTCAAAAAGTTTCAAAATTTTTATGTACTCAAAACACCTCTCTCTATACGACTTCATATTCTTTTTTTGCACCATTTGCACCATTCTTGAATCTTTAAGGTATCATTTAGGTAAATAAAAAAAAGAAAAACGACAAAGTGATATCACAGAAGTAAAGCAACAAAGGAACATATTAAAAAAGCCCTGGCTCTAGTCAATATTAGCGCTTTTGTTATATTTCGAACACCTACTCCTAGAGCTTGGAAGGTTTCAAAAATTGATGCCACGACTTCGCTTCAAGGCATGAGGAAATGATTAAGAACAAGTCAGATATTTATTTTTTCCAAGAGACGAACCTTTACGAACCGCTGTCCGAAGTCAGCATATAAATTACAAAGCATTTAATTGCACTTGTATTAGTTGAGCGCTCAGGATCATTTCTCGGTAATCTTGTAGCTGCTTTGCCCTCTACCGTAGACGGGCTTACAAAAGCTGTTGCACGCAAATCGCGCCTATATGCTTGATTACTGTGTGTACGTAAGACTCAGCCTTTTTTCCTCATTTAATGCCAACGAGAGCGTTACAGAAGCAACGAAAGAAAACAAGCGAATAGAAAGGCAGATGGGCGTAACTAAGTTGATCAAGAACCACCAATAATTTATATACTTTGGCGAGTATCTAAAATGTACTTCAGTAGGTTGCAAAGCGAACACCAAACCAATTATACTTTCATTCTTTCGTGCTGTGTATTAAAAAAATGCATCTTTCTTTTTTATTTCCTTTTTTTTGTATTTTTCAATACGATTTTTTTTTCAGCAACATGCGTTGTTTGGCGTATTTTGCCAAATATCAATTTAAAAAAAACTCACCTACAGTGTCAAGTTTTTCTTATTCGAATCGTTTTAAATCATTTTATCAATCTGCGCTCGATAATCATATTGCCAGAATCAAGCAAGTATGTTGAAGTTCTAACAGGACAAATAACACGTGAGAGTCTCTTTCACTTTTTGCAAACCTCACTAAAAGCGCGATTGTAAACTACAAAGAGTGACAAATTAAACATTTTGGAAGACCTAGAGAATGCTTTCATGGACGACATGGATGCAGAACCTGAGCCCAACAGCCGCTCAAACATGCAAGTGTGTCCACAACATTTTTATATTGCAATAACACACACAATACTTTCTTGTAACTTTATATGCCCGATGACAATATTTGTGGGTCCGATTCCATCTGATTCAATTTTTCTATATCTGAAAATTCGAATAATAGCTAACTAAATGGCCTGAAACATTGACGTATCTTTAAATCCCACGATAGTAATGAAATTCCACTCCCTGCCCATAAATGTCACAAGCAGAAATAGAAAATCACTACAAGTCCATAGTCTGACGGTGATTGTTAAATTAAACCCGGATTAATTACGGGCGCGAAGCAATTTCTCAATGCCGATCAATAGCTAATATATTGAGTTGAAAGATAAAACAAAGACGCTTATCTTCGATGAACATCGTATGTCGCATCATCGTATCGAAGTTATTTTAAATCAATCAGGTCCAAACACGTAAAAGAAGCACGTGATATACAATATCTCACATCGTAAACATTTCAATCTCATATATAGAACCGTAAGTCGAGCTCTTTATATATTATATATGGTATATCATGTCCGTAAACCGGTAAATCGCATTGTACATCAAGTCGTAAATATTTTAGCCTACCAATTATGCAAACTATAAATGCACGTGACTCATGCACGAATTAAATTTATTCCCGGATTGTATGACACGTGCCATTGTATTTTGGAAAAATACGCCGTCCACATCTATGTCTTGGAATCGTGATGCGACAGCGAGCCCCATTAAATGTTATTGTGTGACCGAAGGCTTTTTCAATGAAAACGGTACGATGACGACTCCATATTAAAATCTACACCAAACAGTTACATGTGTTCGATGTGTTCGTTGCTCAACCTTCATTCGAGAATTTTGCGAATGCCAAAATGCGGCGATTTTATCGATTAACCAAGCAAGAGTAGCCGAATAGATAAGAACCGAGACCATTAAGTCAGCCTTTATGGGTTCAAATCTCAGTGCAGTAGAGTTTACTTCGGTCGTGGCTATAGTATGTGTTCAGTCGATAAAGGCATAACGCTTACCAATTGGGCACACAGATCCACCACCCTGCGGCCACCTCCTTATATTTGTCTCTTTCTTCACTTCTTCTCCGTTCTGGCCGCGACCCTGTTACACGAGTAGGGAACAACAACAAGTAAGTCCCATCGCTCCTCGACAAGATACTGTAGAGAGCTTCTCGAAATATCATATTCCTGATTGGTTTACCAATATGGTATCCCTGGACTCTCAGGCAGGGTATCTAAGACCACTAGTTGACGCAGTCTGTTTCTAAATTCTAAGTAATCTCCACCATATTTTACTGCCGAAGTTTAAAGTATCGCTCAATAACGAAAACGTATCGTGTGATTCCTGAGCTGTCAGCTGTTTGAGTAATTTATATATATATATATGTATGTATGTATGCAAGTGTTCAAGTACAATGGATGAACGCTTGAATCGGTTGAATAGATTTTCGTATTTGCAGTGGAAATTTTAATACACGAAAATATAAAGGTACGCTTAAAGTTAAACAAAAGGTTTTTCAATTTCTTCTTTCTTCGCCTACTCGCCAAACTTTTGAAAATCATATTAGGACGTAGTCTATTGTGATTCATTCGAATTCGGTCTTTCTAATGTGGAAGAGTATTTCACAAATTTCAAACTTCGTTCGAGGCCTATTAACAACGTAGAAAACATCACACAAATTTAATGTATTTGAGGAGTTGGCAGCTCAATGCCAACTATTGCTCTGCAAACCCGTTCTGTTGAATTTTTAAAAATAAATTTCATACGACCGGTTGTCATCTATACCCGGCGATGGCGGCTTTATTTCAAATGCTTGTTTCTTCTTCTTCTTTTTTTTGATTTTTAAGTAAACATTCGCCAATTTCCAATGTGCTTCCTCTAAAGAATTTCTAAACAAACGGATATCGTCAAATCGGCATAAAATTTCACGGTAATCTTTAGAGAACATTTGTAGGTCTTACAAGCGGAATGATTAAATTAGTATACTTCTGCTCTTTGACAGTGGGGGGGATATAAAAAACAAGTATATATTTGTGGCGCGTTAAAGTGGGATTGAGTTGTATTTTATTGTATTTGTTTGGTATGAGATGCTTACAGGCGCTTACATGTCACTTGGCCATAAAAAGTTTATGTCTGACATGAACCAAAAACAATTTGCATATTTTTTCTACTGGATAACAACTTAATTTAGATGTAGTCATTTCAAATACCGAACCGAGCCGAAAATGCTTTACACATAGCGTACGTACATATGTTAGGCGTAAATATAAAGAGAAAGGATATGACAGGATATGTTAGTCAGAGCGTTTGAAAGAGTGAGTAAAATAACACATGCAACATATACATGAAGCATTGTCGGTAGTTAAAATAGCAAAGGGTTGTCTCTAAATACTTGCCAACAACAACAACAACAACAACAATAGCACTGCAAATAACAACGATAACAAGAACACCAAGGAGAACTGGATGTTTCCTGTAGGGAAAGGGAAATGGAAAGGGAAGTAGTGGAAGCCAGAGTTTTAATAGGCATAAACGCAATTTGTGGAGATTCCATATGACATTGCAAAAAAAGAAAGAAAAAAAAAATGTTCCTTTATATGTCACTCGAGTTTCATATAAATAATTTTATATTCACAAAAGCTTTTAACGTGAATAGAAAAACGTTTTGCGAAAGTTGTAAAACAACAAAACAAAAGGAATTGAAAATAAAAAAATTAAAACGAAAAGAAAAAATGCGTAGTTGATTTGTTGTTATCAAAGCAGCTCCTAAGTGTGTTGCTTAATCAATTATGTGTATCCGTCCTCTGTGCATTATTGCTGCTCTCTATCCCTTTGCCATTTAATGTAATGATGTAGAAATTATTTTCCTCCTTAAACGAATATTGTTTTTTTTTTTTTTGTTTTAATGCACTCTGAGGTAAATTCAATTTAAAATGTTGTTAACTGAAGCATACACCTCTGATCTTGAATTGTTGGAGTGTGTGCTGAACTCAAGTAAGGTTTCACATGCATTTAAATGTAGGCATTCATGCGTTTTTGCGTAAATTTAAACTTTCCCCTTGAATCTACTTCTGTTAGTGCAGAAGTATTGTGTTGCATAAAGCAAACCGTAAACACCTAGAACACGAATACGCCTCCAAACGTACTCGTACGCAGGCATATAGAATATCAATAGTAATTCGCAGAGTGTGTAACAAGCGAGCACGGCATTTTCAGATGAATATATACATTTATTTCAGATACACACATATATATAAACATATTGTATATATTCAACATACATATAAAGAAAAAGTTGCTGGCGTTTCTCGCAATAAATGGTTTTAAAGTCACGCAGATTCGGTACGCTATAGAGCGCCTATGAAAAGTGACAATTCATAGATACTTAAAAAAGGATATTGAAAACCTAATAACATTTATTAATACATTCGGAGTTGATTACGATGTGAGAATGAGTCAAAATGATGAAAATATTCGGTTTTAGAACATCACTTCCATCAAAACGATATTACTTTGGAAGCTTGTGCGTCATCTATAATGAAGATGTCACATGAAAATAAGGCACAAGCCAATGGTCGTTTCGATATTGAAGACCCTCTCTAGTCGACAAATCTATGATACCAGTAAACGACATTTTGCCAAAAATGGTGAAAACTGGAATACGTCAACTTATTGCATCGCTCATCACTTCTTTAATGCTGAGTACAAGCAAAAACTCGATATTTGAATACAACAAAAAATAACTGAACGTATTCTTATCCAGATTTCGCTGTTGACACTAACCGAAATCAGGAAAGGAGAAGTTCACTTACGCTAATAATATGCAAGAAGGATGATAGTGCAGTATGAATAGAACAGCACTTACTTTAGCAAAACTCGGATTTATACCTTTAACGCGGGCAATTGACATGAACGGCCAATTTACGTCTTCCCTAGGCATCGTCTTTCATCCGGCTATCGTAGATGCTACTTATTTGTAATAGCTTGGAAAAAATTAATAAGACTTAGCTGGCAATTTTTAATGCATGGACCATCGACTCCGTTCAAATACCCTTTGTTTCTCTTCGTGCAGCACTTCCTCCTAATCATAGTTCGGTCAAGTTGTTTGAACAATAAACTCAGGTCTTTCATGTCACATATTAAAGAGGTTTTTTTTATTTTACTTTAATTTCACAATTAATACTAAAAAAAAAACGTATTTCTAAATTTTCAGTTACCCGCAATGCTTAAATTAACCTCGTATCGTTTTTAAAACAAATCACACCACGATGGGCTTGATGGTCACGTAGTCAGAAAAGGATCCCATATCTTGGCCAGGAAGGACATAAGTGTCCGAAAATTTGTGACAGAAATGCTTTGAGGAATTCTGCGCAAGATTTCGGAACAATAACCTCAGTATCACTTGTAATAATTTCTTTGCAGGCTATAAACCCAACCAAAGTTTACGCAGAACTTGCATCAACAGATCTATTTTTTCTTATCGTTTTAAGATCTTTTCAGTTCCTTATACAGTTCGAAGTCTGAAAATAGGCGACTTATGTGCAATAATTTATGTTTATATATAATTTATTTGGGCAAAGAAGAGAATTTAAATAGAAACAGGAGCACATAGGATTGTTTTATGTGACTCAGAGTCACACCGTGCTAATGGCGTAGACGTGATACCGAGGGAAAAAAACTGTAAAAATTACTTGAGTTAGCTCTTCGTCTCACTTTCCACCCATCAATGCAATGATAGTGTAGTGTCAGTACTACCAAAAGAACTACGGCAAGTAATCGATCAAAATGTTACATATCTGGTTTGATGAACTTCAAGTTTCAAGTATAAGAAAAGTGGGTTTGATTTTAGAGCGAGAAACCGACACGAATTTTCTTCTCGACCTAATATATATATATACATATATAGTATATATATGTATATATAGTAGATATATATATATACATCGTGCATTTATATATATACATATTTACACACATACATACACATCGTGTACATCGTACACATACACAATACATATATACATCATCAGTAACATTTTCCTGCATCAGTGATTTCTACACTTTACGAATTGTGAATTGCGTTACGTTGCTACTGACAACTGCTTGTTATTGCACAAAATTATTTCATTACCTTTCAAACTCTACCCAAAACGTTTATTCAGCTAGACAAGAGAAAGGAAGAAGCAAAGGAGATGGCAATTGCTATCTATACATTTATATATATAAATATATATATATATATATGTTCAATTGTGGATACGCGCGCGCGCGTGTATTTGTATGTATGTTCGGTGAAAGCAATTTTAAATTATTAGTCCAACTCAACTGTGCACACTTCCTTTTCCCCATTCTATCGCAGTGTTTCCTCAATTTATCAGGGAAACTGGCTAGAGAAAATTTCCATCATCGCTGTACCTTCACCATCACCATTAATGTCTCATCAAATTCCAAGTCAGCTAACCCAGCAACCAGCCGCATCGAAACAACTCAAGTGGTAATATCAAATATTACCTTGTTGCCGAATTTTTACTTCAAAACATTCATACCATCAAACCATTTAGTCAACCCACCCAGCCAACCAGACACCTACCTAGGCAACCGGCAAAGTATATCGAGAATAATACGGTGCATACAGAGTTTGCAGCAGTGTTAAGAGCATGTGCTGCCATTCGTAAAAATCTGCAAATTTAACTCAATTCGTCATCATCAACATTTAACGATGCTCTAGTAATGTAGCAACAACAACATTAAACAACATCGTCGCCGTCGTCGTTATCGTCATCATCATGTTTTGCTTGTATTTCGTCTTCGTTTCGCAAAGAAATGTAATAAGAGGCTCATTGAAGAGTTGATAGTCTTGGCACAATTAACATTACGAATAACATTTGTAAGATAACAACAACAGCAACAGCAACAACATTAATAAGAGCTATTGTATATTAGCAATAAATTGTATATGAAATATATATGTATATATATATATATGAGACGAAACGAGTGATAACTAATATTCTGTGTGTTCTTAGTGCAGACAGCGAAAGAAAGAACTCTTGACGAAAATATCAGTCTGCTAGTCAGATGGCAAATAAATGTTTCAAGTGTAAGCTTTTCTTGCAATTATTGTAAAATGACGCTTCCTATGTTATTTAAGTCAGTTCAAATCACATAAAATTAAAAACCATAAACACGTTTAAGCAAGTTTCAAACGATAGCAGTGTCTTCGAAAGCACATACTTCATAAAGTGTGTATATACACATTATACTACAAAGTCCATCAGAGTACTGGAAGTAGATTTGTTTTCCTCTTTAAAACTTATTTGATGAGTTCATTATGAAAACTAATGATTGCGTTGTATAAGGTATTACGCATTTTTCTTTCTTCTCATGTTCGACGAACCAGAGTTACGAACCGAAGGTAGAGAAAGCGGAAGTGGGTGTAGTTTACGGCAACATCTAGAACCGTATCTCTTTACATTCGAGAATAATTTAAGATCATCACTGACTATAGTCTACGTGTTCTGGAGAAGCGATCGATTCCAAAGAGCGTTTCTTATAAGTTCCACACATAATTTAAAGACCGTGTAGACCTCGAACACTGTACGCTTCGCCTACAGACAGACAAGAAAAGAAAACGTGGGTCTATCTCAAGTCCTCCTGCGTGTTGCATGCATTCACACAAACTGAATGTACCCTTGCACAGCGAATGGCGTAAGGTATATCAAATCTACTGTGTATAGGATGATGAGACTGGCACTCTATGCTTTTTAAATGTCACACTGTCCATTGTGTTTCTTCTTCAGATACCCGCCAAGACTGACAATTGTACTCAGTGTTGTTTGGTAAATCACCGTAGCGTATAGGAATTTAGAAAACTCGGATGAAACAGTGACAGCGTACTGTGACCCAAAATGTGAATAAATGTCGAGACCACTCAATTACACCATCGTTCGTAAGGAGTTGGACGTCTACTTATTGCATCACACGATTTTTTGTGATTTCATTTAAATTGGACGATAGATGGTTTTGACAAGATGTTGTAACTTGCCATACATGCATCTCGTGACGCAATTAACTTATTGAGAGGAAAATTACGAACATGAACTCCTTACATGATGACACTTTACTAAGAAAAAATTAATTCCGCAACTAGAGTCTTTGGCATACGCGGGCTTGGGCTGTTGAAACTTAATTTCAAGTCGTTCGCGTTGAATTTTTAACTTAAAGAATTTAAAAATTTCTTCAGATCAGAAGAGCCTAGTGGAACGACTTCCGTGCTTTTGCAAAAACTTTTATAGATGCCATCACACTTCACTGTAAGTTATTCCTATTACTTTTAACCGGTTAAAATGCTAGCTAATGCTACTGCTTCTCTACTTTATGCCCTTCACGAATTTCTTTGGTTTATTGAGGAGAAAACAGTGTTTTTTGCTTGTTAGTTTAAATTAGCGAAATCCATCGGCAACATTGCTTGCGAGTAATGTTGGGGGAATTTCTTCAAATTAAATAATATTTTAGGTGAGTGGAATGAATTAATACCAATAACAGTCGTTACGTCAGAGATTTCGCAAGCTGACGGATGACATTTCGTTCGTGAAAAATATACTGCTGTTGACAACTTTCTATGACCGAGAAGTTGCGGTTATTTTAGCTTGAGACCAAAAGTATCTCCACTGACTCAGCATCTAAACACTGGGAGTTGAATGCCGAAACCTTAAACTTCAAGGTAAAAGTAAGAGTTTGCGGCACGTCTCCCCAATGGCCACTATTGCTAAAAACCATGTTCAATGTCAAAATCACTTGATATGAGGTTTAAATGAAATAAACAAGCCGCTGTCTTCTGTCAGCTGCACGCAGTTACTATATGATATATATGCAATTACTATATAAATGAATTAATATTCTTCTCATTACTGTCTTTTATTTAGCTCAACGAATTACATTTTTACATTTTTAGCGTAAAAGAAGTGCTACGCAATAGCTGTACTAGAGCTACAAGGTCTAAAAATGTATGGCTAGTGTAACCAGTGCGGTGTAATTATGAGTGTAGCGGTGATAGCTTTTGTGCTGTTCATTACGTTGTTTGCAAAGAATGTGTTTGTTCAAATTGAGATAAGCTTTCACACTCTAAATATATCTTACATTACAAGCTGATGGATTGGAGTTCTTGTAAATGTGTACTTATTATTTCCATCAGTTCAATTTGGTATCGAAAACGCTTGCAATTAGATTAAGAGTGTGCCTGATAGCACAACACGACGCCAATTTCTTTTCGATTTTTTTTGTTTTTAATGTATTGGAACGTCGCTAATAGTTAACCTGCGTCGACTGTGTCGACCTCTATGAAATTAGGTTGTAAGGAAACAACTTGACGTAATAACACACACACATTCTAATATATGTTATCAAGGCAATCCGACAAGGACGGATAGACCTTAGCGCCTAGTAACAAAGAAACTATTTCTGTACATTCTTTCAGAGCCCGTCTTATAAATGTTTCTCTTAGTCCATTCCAATTAAAATAAAACAGCCATCTTCTAGTTCCTCAAACAGTTCTCTTTTTCCGGTTAACAGTGATGGGAAATATAATGGGAGCACGGATAATAGGAAAACGTTTATAACACAATGAAAGGGTTTAGGTAGCAAGACTTTGATTTTAAATTGTTTTCAATGTTAATTGAAAAAATTTCAAATTTTTATACCGTACACGAGTTATGGTACAGGGGATATTAAGTTTGTGCGAATCTATGTAACACTCTACAACAAACTACTTGAAATAGACCAACCGTTTGTTTTGTTACACTAATCTACTCAGAGTCGCTTTCTTTCTAAACCGATCTAAGCTTGTCTGCTCCCCCGTTCGTCTTATTTTCTTATACTACCTCTACAGTCTACAATTTTCGAGTTATTTCGATGAAATTCAAAATATCCCAAGCATGAACGGTATTGAAAATATTCTGGATTGGATCTTTTTCCATGTATCACCTCATTTTGAAAAGTCTTTATGTGAATAATTGTAGGGCCTTGTAGGATATTTTACGATGAACTGCGGCCCACTGGGGTTTTTTTTACCTATTGAATATTACCAAATTATTTAAAATTTCAAATTAAATTACTTTAAATTATCAGTTAATTTATTTTAGATCCCAATTGAACTCATTTCAAATTTTTTATTAATTATTAAATTACTTTGGATTTGAATTTAATTTGTTTCAAATTTTAATTCAAATTATTATCAACTTTAATTTAATTTAAATTAAATTTTAACTTAAATTATTTTAAATTTCAATTTTACTTATTTTAGATTTTAATGTAAACTCTTTTAAATTTTATGTTAAACTAATTTCAATTTTATTGACGCACATTCACGCAGTGTGGTTGTCAGTTTAGTTAAAATTCTTTGGATTTTTAAACATTATTGCAATTGAAGTTTGTGAATAAATGTATAACAAATTAGATCCGCCCGGAAAATGGGAATCTATTAGATTTTTTGCCCTGCGTGTAAATCCAAGCAAAACGCATTCGACAACCCACAAATTATGCAGATTTGTTATCAGCGTAACACTTCGAGTTGGCCTGACACTGACCATATATCCATTCATCCACTAGTAGTCTGCTGAGCGCTCATGGTGAAAAATGCAGATGCAATGCTAATGCTTGGAATATGCAATTGCAATTGATAGAGTGAGTAGTGTATTCACTCAAAACCAGAAGATTAGACATCCCCATCGAAGCACAACCACGTCTACAGATAGAAAGCAGAAAGAGCTCTAATTCCACATAGGAGATTTTAGCCTGTAACTTGGTAACGACTGAACGCCGTCTTAAAAATACGCCGCTCATGAACGCTCTACTACACATATCTATACAAAGCCATGGCTACTCGCCGGCCTGAGACATCGTCGAGTCCGGTTCGCTCCGTTCAAAATTTCAATTTGTTCAATTTGATCGAAATGCTGCATGTGGACTGTGTTTGTCTTCACTAGTGGCTCATCCTCGCAGCTATCATTGAATGCTTGAGCGATTTAAAAAGAAGAGAAATCGACACAGAATGCCGAATTAATAATAAGAATTAATAATAGTTGGACCGTTTTCTTCGTCATGACATAAAAATTGTAATTGGCCCGCCGATTGCCACAGTTGCCTACCCCTGGTTTAGAGTAATCCTCTTCACAGCGACTCGATTGCACCACTGGATCAACGTATAATTCTATTCCCTCGCACCGGGTTTCAACTTTAAAGTGAGACCTTAAACAGCCTTTAAAAATTATCACACATTTCTCTTTCTTCCTTCTTTCTTCCACTAAAATGAATTCAACATCGCAATTGATTCATCACACCAACTAGTTTACCATATTATGCAGATTGCTACTTATGTTTGTACGGCATCGCATTTTAATATCACTTCATTTTCTGAGCGCTAACACACCGCAGGACTATTTTGAAGAGTTCTTGTTTTTATTGTTGTTGCTGTTGCATTTTTTATTTAACACTCTTACTCGGTATACGTCCGCAATTTTGTAATTCCTGTCTTTCTTTTATTTTGCTGGTTGTCGTTGCTGCTGTTGCTGTTGTTGTTATTGTTGATGATGTTGTTGTTGTTGCTGCTTTTTTTTACCTTCCATTGGTTGAGAAAATGCAATTTATTTGCTGTCGTGCACATTACATTTGCTGCGGTGACTTTTGACTGACGCCATATTTTCTGCAACATTTGCTCTACAATAAGTACAACAACAACAAATAGAACAACAAAAACAGGCAAGCAGACCCAATTCGGCAAGAACCAACCAACAGCTAACTATATACCATACCGTCCTTGAGCAATCGTTTTCTTTTGACACGCTTTCATTTTTCATGTCAGAGGAACAAAAAAATCCAAAAAAGAAAGTATCGTTAGTACATAAATACATGCATAAATACATGTAAGAGTGTAGGTGAAATTATATCTCCAGGTATAAAACTAAAGTAACTTAACAGTTATTCGTACGTACGCAGCGTATCAGGCCATGTGCATGTCTTTCGAATGGAGGCTATACACTGACTGCAACACTTCTCCACGTTAGATTACCAAAATGTTCATCTTGTGTTTTCCTAATCAACATAATCGTACGATAACTGGTATCGAAAGCTTTATAACGTCAAATACCCAAATTTCTGAATTAGTTACTTAACCGCATCTCTTTAGCGACGTCCATTTATCAGTGGAAGTCAGTTCTCCATATTCTTAGTTCGTTTTTAAAGTGTGAAAATGTTCCAAGCCAACCTAAGTCTACAAAGAAAGCGAAGCGATGGACTTAAATCCTAAGAAAAAAGTAGTTATAATTGAACCAAAATAACTGTTGGTCATGCCCCCTTCCAGTGCAACGTTACTCTTAGATTTGTTAGGTATCAAAGATTCGCCACAAGATGAATACCGTTATCTTATTTTTTTTTTTTTTTTTTTTTCTTTCTTTTTACATGAATAAGTCATCGTCAGACCGTCATCGTCATCCGTTTTTTTCCCATTTTGAACTATTCATGATGAACGCATAGGAAATTTAATGTTTTTTTCTTTCGTTTCTTACGTTTCTCATGCTTTTTTCCTTTTCTTCTCTCTCTCCCAAATGCTTTTGCCGCTTATTGTTCACTAGTGTGAATATGAAAATGATGAAAACACCTGGAGAGAATATGAGAGCGCGGTATGAGGGAGCTTTTTTTTAATTTACTATTTCCGTACATTTTTTATTACTTTCTTTAGCTCTTTCATGAACGATAGAAAAAAAAAAAAAAAAAAAAAAAAAAAAAAGAATAATTTTTAATATACTCACTTAGTGATGATTGGATGGAAAATTTTCATCACTGGCAGGAAAAATTGAAATTAACTTATATAAACTGAAAGAGAAATAATGACATAAAGGATCAGGCAACAGCCGGCAATAAGGCAGCAAGAAAGCCATAGAATTAACGTACATATATATTGTACATTATAGTCAATCAATTAATTAATCAGTGTTAACTTGGTTGAATAAGTATCAAGCGGGACAGCACATGCCTAATTGAATACTCTAAAGGAATTAAAGGTAAGCAAACAAGCAAGTATGCAAGCAAGCACGATCTTGATTCTTTTACAAAATTGTGCGCTATATCGCCAGATGGAGGCCCACGAACCACCAGCCATCCATGAGAAAATGTTACTATTCCGCATTATTTTATTGATGATGGGGAAAACATAAATTAGGAAAGAAATGAGAGAAAAGATGTCGTGAGATTGCACAGACTGTACTGCAATCACTTGCATTGCTTTACATATCTCGAACAACTTACCTCGAAAAAGATGTCCTCATTATTAGGAGATCAGATATTAACAACCGATATAAATAAACATCAGATATACATATATATCCGACAATACTGTATGTCGAAGATTAAATCATTCGATATTCATTTCGTTTTCAATTCATTTATTTTACAAAGTGCGAAGACTTTCAAAATTAAATATGTGAAGGCCAAAGTTTCAAGTTCAAGTTTAGGTCCCGCGCTTAGGCGAAGCTACTCCTTCGTATTGTCAACACAGGCCCAGTGCTACCTTTATATGTTTGTATCAAACAAGAACCAAAATGTAAAATGTAAAATGGTAATGGAAATGATAGATTCGAAGTTCCCCAGCTGATTTACTTCATATGTGATCTTAAGCATTGGGAAGGCCGTCTGCCTTCAAAGAGAGGTGCAAAGGAAAAGAAAATTGCACGGCCTGTTTCTTCTGGATCCACGTGCAGCGTCATCCGCAAAGGCGCTCGGCCAGGTTATTGCCCAATAGGAAAATGTTAGATTAGTTTAACTGACCGATGACTGCTCAACATGGAGTTTCGATATTAATCACTATCAAAATGAAAACCAATGGGTTATAGAAGAAAACACGTTCAATTTTCCGAGATCACTCACACCGGGCCTAGCCTTCGACAGGTTTGAAATTTCCACAATAGACATAGTTTGGAGAAAACTTCACACATAGAGTAAAGGAGTTACAGGAGGAATAAAACCAACGCAGTTTAAGGCAACGAAGTCGAAAGAGATGTTGGATGTTAACGTAGGGACATCAAAGGTAACGCTGGAGCAGCTTTCCCATATAGAAACAGAATGCCTAAAAGAGGTGCCTGAGGTATGCTCAGGACACTAAGATCTAAAATTCTTTTCGAAATTGAAAATTTTTTTAATCTTTACCAAATATAATCCAGTAGTTAATTTAAAAAATCTGTTACGACATCTATCATGAATAAAAAACCATTGCCAATATGCACTCATAGATTACTCGACGTCGTTAATCTCTGCTTGAAAAGATTACTGTTAACAGCATTAAGATTCGGTGGAGGATTATTCCAACAACGAGCGCTTCGCACAACCAATGGCTTTGCAACGACAAATGGCCTTATGACAATTTACTGATTCCTTTAAAGGCAAGAAAGAAGAAAGGAAAGCAGAGAAAGCGCACAATTTGATGTATAGCTGACTTATGCTTGGTAAGACTATGTGGAAAGCATCCCCTAACTTCAATGTTTTTTCGATAACTGAATGCTATATTGAACGTTAATCTGGCTGTCCGTCTTGATTGTGAACTTTGCTTCAATTCGAATGGTGAGTAATTCTTCAATAGACTTAGATCTGCACTACATTTTATTAAGCGTCGCTTATAGATAATTCGGCGACCCATTAATTAGAAAAGAAACAGTATGTGAACTTGATAAAATGTATCGCACTTACACAGGCACCATCTTATGACTGCCAAGTTGATTCCTTCTGAATAAAGATTGCAAATAGTGTCGTTGACTCGTCGCCCACATTAGACGAAATGCAAGTTTAATGCTCCTATCCGTGCTCTAAAAAACTTATTTTTATAAAGCTCAGCTTACTTAGTATTTAAGTCACTGTCCATGTATTTTTTTGCTCACCCTACAGGTCACTAGCTGACGAAATTTGGTACATGAACATGTTTTGGTGCAAGCACGCACCCTATAGCAAAGCAATCGGGCCACACTTTTCGAGCACTCCACGCACTCTATTTTGAGAAGGCGTAATAATATATAGTACTTCGGCATTCTCAATAGATCGGATGAAGAAAAGAAGACATTATAGTAGTACTTTATGATGCGTACTGGTCCATAGTTATAATTTCACATAAAAATTTAGATTCATCTTTTGGACCCCACGTACAAGGGATAAAAGTACCGCTATATGGCAATAAAGAATAATTTTTTATGGCGACTATTGGTGAAGAACTGCATTAGAGGAAATGGTAAAAGTTATTATTAGTCCGGTGGAGAATGTTTTCGCTTTTCGCTGAATATCTAGGAAAAACAAAATCAAATAATATATAATGATCACTATTCCAAGAATATGCCTGATATGTGACTATAGTTTGCTTGAGAGTCTAATTGAAGTGACGAAGCTTTGTGTGTGAAAAAAAAAGAAAAACTTATTGATGTTTTCGAACAACTGCCGTAAAGTCAAATGGTAGTCATATTTTTAGACTTTCAATTTTGAGTGATTTCACATCTGCAATGGAAAGCAAATTTCAGTCTCTACAGCAATTAAAGTAAGACTAGACGTCTTTACGTACTGCAATTATGTCAATCAAGTTAAGAAAGCAAAGAGAAACAAATATTACACTAAACATATCGTATGTTCGTAGTCCGATAAGCAAGTTTTTTTTTGCACATATATGTCGTCGCGACCGCGGTATATCTAAAATTTTTTTAATTAATAATTTGATTGCAATCAAGCAACGCAGTTCGCATGAAAATAAAATTAAATTCCTCTTGTCATTGCATTGCATTCTTATTTACATATAGCAACAAACAAGAATGTTGTTTTGCGCCAAACTAAATAATAACTGCAAAGTAGACCAACCTAATAAGAAGCTTGTCAATGGATTGTCCCTGTTTTTGATCAAATTCAACTTCATTTAAAATATTCTCATCATTATTATCTATGGCATCCTGCCTCAGCTCGCGGTTATCCCCGCGGTAGATAGGCATCGACCCATTTCCACACATCTTCAACTTTTGCGAACCACTGATCTGCTAGATATGACTGCATCGACTTGAACAAGCGGTAACCAGAAGGAGACAGATCTGGAGAATAATCTGCACTCGGGAGAAGTTGCCAGGACAAGTTGAAGAGCACTTCGCACCACAACAATTCTCCGATGTGATACCCGCCTTACTGGTGGGGGTTACAACCAAGCACGCTCTCTACTGTCGGAATTCACATCCACGCGCAAGGTTGCGAACTTTGTTGCAATTGTAGCATCCGCGTACGGTTAAATCTGATCTCTTCTTATTTCGACGTGGCATCTTTAGATATTCATCACATAGTAAGTGGAGGATAACGTCAATTATGGCTGTATTCACTTTAGTAGCACTCTCTACAACACTAAATTGCAGATTAGCCACTGTTCACTTTAACGTATTCACAATTTTTTTTCGTCTAAGGTTTCCACCTTGGAATCAAACTGGCGCACTACCTTATTAACATTCCGATCGAGAGCTCCACTTTGGCTGCACACTACACAGATACATAGGATGTCTGCTCTCTACAAAACTTTCGCATTTCTTGAGGCTTCTACTCACTTTTCTTTAATCGTTTCTGTTCGTTGAATTGATACCAGATGTTCCACTGTTAGATCTCCCAATTTCACCATTGATTTCACTGTAAATCTGATAATCTTTCATTGCTGGCTAGCTAAAACCAGCTCTGGCTTGTTAAAAGCAATTATAAATACCTTACTTTCAGAGGGAGCTATAGCGCCCAATAATGCCGATCCTTCACCATAACCATAAAGGATGATTTTTGTGGTACGACCGTAACACTTTTGTGCAACATCGATAACACTTCAACCTTTGCCTACCATCCCAAAGTTATAGTTATCCATTTCCTATTTCCACGAAGCTCTTGTGAAAAAACAAATATGGTAGGGGTTAATTTAGGGAATAATCCAAAACTTGCCTTTCTTCCTTCCCTAGCCCCTATATGTAATTGTATGGAAATCTTCTCACAATTGCATTTTGCACCGCCAACCTTAAAAAAGAATTATAGTTTCGTAACGGAAGGTAAGTCATTATATCGAACATTTAAAAAACATAACGAGTTTTATTTCGGAAATTTTTAAACGAGAGCACCGCACTTTACCTCTGAGTACTAGCTCCTTGCAGTAAGTAGTATTCCCCGCCATTCAAATTGTCATTTGTACAGCGTTCGTACCGTATAAACAATTAACTCAAGCGTATGATTTTGGGTTGTCGAAAATCTTGAGACATATACACACAACCTGCCCAACGAGAAATGACTCCCAAGTCAAAAATCGATATAACATACGTGTATATTATGGTCGTCTTTAATCGCCAGGAGTACGAATTTCGCCATACTTATTGCTCGTCGGGAAGTGGACGTAAGTTCGCATGCCACGGCTTGGCACGGTTATGAAAGACCTATAAGAATCGGCATCAAACTTTTTTTGCCTATACTGAGGGTATACGCAACCCAATCCATACCAGAAATCACAGATCTACTAACGAAGGATGTCAAACTGCTTTAAATTGTAATCCCACTAAAGAGCTTGAAAAGAAAAGCCACAAATTGTTGTGTTAAAATGATTGTAAGTGACTTCCTTTTCAAAGTCAACTTACATGAGATAAACTATCCTGCCAGAACAACGTAACTATGCAGGATCCGCTGGCTTGTTCGTGGGTTTGGAATAAAAAAAGGTAATTCCTTCCTTTTTCTCCATTACATATTGTAAATCCCAACATTGCAATTTGTCATAGAATAATAAATTGCAGCAATTATTCTATTATGCCATAATCTTTAACAATTAACCTTTTAGAAAGAAATAGAGAAACAAAGAACACCGGAAAAACCAATTAAAATAACCGCATTCCTGTGTAATAAAGGGAACACGGCGACAAGAGAACAACGGCAAGACACAATATTTTAAATGGACTCCACCAATAATTTATGCCGTAGATATTCATAGGGTAAAAAAAAATTTAATAATCAAGAAGGAAGAGAAAAGAACATCTAAGAAATGGCAAAGCTCTGTACATTGCCTTTAAAAACCACTCGCATACATAACATTGCAAATAACGGCCCTCATATCGTACATGACTAAATGAAAGAATGAACGAATGAACGAGTGAATGAATGCAGAGAACCCTTAACCATGCTTGTTATTGTACATGTAAATGCATGTGCGAAAAAGACCACCTGAAAAAATTAGATGACACTCGTTGTGCTGTCTTGTTATTTATCAATATCCAAGGTAGCAAAACATGGTTGCCAAACCATTTTAGCAACGTTCTCCTAAACCTAAATAAAATATTTTTAGGTTCAAGTGCATTTTTTCCGCTCTTTCAAGCAAAACATTATCTAGAGTACATTGTACAAACTACATATTTTCCTAATCTTTTTCAAATCTGAAACTGACTTGGAATCGGAATTTTAACGTGGCATATGCTCTCTGGCTAGACAACATATATTCGACAATTTTTTAGTAAATCAAGCGTAAGCCCAAGGGAAAAAAGGCAAAGGACATGTTCTTCACCTGGGGAATTTTTTTTTAATCCTAACAAATTTTAGATCTAAAGAGTAAGTACCATTACGAATTGTTCCGGGATAAGGTATTATTTCCAAGTGAGGGTGTTATAAGTTGCCTCAGGATTAAAAAAGAGTAGGGGAACCAACGACTGGTTTGCTGTTTTTCATCAAGGCTCCAGTAAAGAGAAGATCTCAAGGTAATACAAAACTCTTTGCATCCGAAAGGGGAAATTGTAGATTTTGCCAAATCAGTCCATGCTTTCATTAAAAACAAATCCTTCTCAAAAAGAACCATTTCTGCTCTCCACACATTGCTGTACTAGTTCGAAGTCACACAAGCACATTTTTCAGAAAATTGTGTTTCACGCAAGTTCTATCCTAAACGCGTTTTTTAATTAGTCAGTTATTTTACAAGCGTCGGCAACTCTCCCTTTGTAAAGCATGGCACAAATCGCTATAAAATCAAACCAAATACACATCAATAAATGCTTTTTCTTCTCTCTTCCTCTTCTACATTTCGCGTTACGGTTAACCTGCGCTTATACGTAATAGATTCGCAACACTGACGCTACACTACTAACCGAAGCGCATATGTACGTAGGTATGTGTGGATGCATGTGACTGGCATAAGTACCTAAAAGAATACTTGAAAGTTGTTTCCTTTTTGCTTTTTAAAATGGGAAAAAAGTCGAAAGGTATTGAACTCAAATTGAATATAAATTGACACAACTTTGGTTGAAATAGCAAAACATTGCAGAGCACATGTTTGTCGGTCGCCTTTCTTCATATACATACATTCATACACACATTCATATATGTGCAAGGAGACATATAAAGACAAGTAAGTAAGTACTCCTGCATCTATATACATGCATTTGCACAAGTGGATACGTACGTACTTATGCACAAGAACTTTACACCAAACACATAAGTACGAACATACACACTGTAGTAGCAAACAAAAAATAAGCTTACAATAGCTCCTGTAAGACCTAAATTGTTGCAGTTGCTGTTAAAGTTTAAGCATTGTCGTGGGAAACGCGCAATCTGCTCTTTTAGACTCTTTTTTTTTTTACCGAGAATTAGAAAACAAATACAAAAACAAAAAAAATAAAAATGAAAATAAAAAATTATGTTATAAACGGTGTTGTTGTCCTTATTTCCTTTAGCATTGTCTTTTTGCTTCGAATTTAGTTTTCATGATAACATAGAGAATTAGTTTTTAGTCTTCATTCTGCCTCTTCATTTTTCGTTTTTTTATATATATATATTTTCTTTTTTTGTTCGTTTTTTATTTCTTCGACAAGGAGGATTTATGCAAAACCATTGGCCTGTAACAATAATTTTAGAGCTTTTCTCTGTTCTCTTTCGAATACAATTTTAGGTAAAAAAATTTGTATGTCCATATATTGACTACGAAGGATTTATCTTTATAGCCATATTTAAATATAATAATTGCTACAATCTAGCCATGTGTATACTTGTGTGTGTGTATGTGTTCGTATGTATGCCTGTGTATGTGTGTTTCATTCTCTCATGGACTTTTACTTTAGTATAGTTTTTGCGGTTACTTGAAGTTAAGGGCCCTTGATTGAGTGCATTATCATTTAGAGGAGTTGTATAACACAACTAAATGGTCAGTTGAGCAAAACCACATTGTTTACGAACTTATCAGGTGTGCGGTTCTGATTTAATAAAATCACCAGAGCGTTAGCTTCTCCATAATATATAAAACCGATACAAAAACACGTAACAAGAAACAAATTCTTCTTCATGTTGCATGAAGTATACAATGGCGGTCTAAGACGAATTGAAATTCATTGAGCAATATTGTGTATGTTACTTTTGTTTTGCCTTGAAGCGAATCTTTGCTACTCATTCACATTCATTCACCAAATTTCACATCCATATATTTCGTTGGGTTATAGACGAGCGGGATATTTGTCTATAAACAAATCTCAACAAGCCTTAATTTACTTTAAGGTCTAGTTTAATATCAGATAGGACCTGCAAATCACTGATAACTATACGTATGTGTATAATTTTTGATTATTCTTGCGTGCGTACTTAGGTGCAGTTCATATTTATTCAGAAGACTGATTCACTTTAGGTTAGAAAGTATCGCTGGTCGAGAATATGATGTATATTCCTAATTGAAACCAAAGGAAAAACGGAACTAATATACCGCCCCTATTCGTCGATGGTTTATATTGAAAGTTATAAGGTAAATAAAACTTGATAGAGAGCATTTTTTAGCAAGAGTTTGTGAAAAAAGTTATTTAAATAATGGTTGAAGGCACAATTTCGTCACGCTCTCCACAATAGATCATTTTAGGGACAACTAACATTGCCAATGCTCATGTATATACGCAAAAAGTGGCAGTTCATCAACAGTCACGAACAAAAAATTAACAACAAGTTACATTTCTTCATTCAGTCAAAAGTAATTGGGGTCTGAAACAAACTCAAAATTCCGAAGACGTTAATGTCACTTTGGTAAAAACGTCAACGCTTCGCGGGCTTGTGAAAAACTTGTGGATTTTTTAAATGGTTCGATGTCCCGCTCCGAGTTCCACGATTTCAGTGCTAGTCGATCAATTGTTGAAATTACATGAATTCCATGACATCGCTACAAAACTAAACATTGACGAATTAGCAATAAATGAGCAGCAGCTTGATATTTGGATACCATATTGAAGTCGAAGTGGAACGTTTAATGAATCAAATTTTCATCGGTTCGAAAGAAAACGATTCACTTTCGAAGCGATTGACAACGTGCTGTAGAAGGTGGATCACATACCACACTAACAAACGAAAAGTACTTGGATGAAGCTATAAAAAGACCGCCAAATCCCAAATGGACACTATATTCCAATGAGGAGCCAAGTAGGTAAGAATCGCGACTGCCAAGTAAGTGTTCGCGAGTTCAAATCTCAGTGCAAACGATTCACTTTCGAAGCGATTGACAACGTGCTGTAGAAGGTGGATCACATACCACACTAACAAACGAAAAGTACTTGGATGAAGCTATAAAAAGACCGCCAAATCCCAAATGGACACTATATCCGAATGAGGAGCAAAGAATAGGTAAGAATCGCGACTACCACGTAAGTGTTCGCCAGTTCAAATCTCAGTGCAAATCTCTATGAGGTGAAGTTTACCTTGGTCGTGGGTAGAGTGATTGCTTAATGCGTGAAGGCATCACACATGCCAACACCTTCCTATATGTTTCTTTCGTTCCTTTAAAAGATTGATGATATCAAAAAACCTAGCCCAGACATTGCATCCCATTGTGTGCTGTCGATAATTAATTCGTTCAAAGTGCGCAAGTGGCATAAAACTCCCAGAGTCACCCAAAGGACGTTGTCCTTCAACAAAACAAGGCCAGTCGGCATCTTTAATGATTCGGAAAAGTGCGATTGTTTAACTGAACGTCCTTGATGGATCTACCTAGGTGGTAGTTAGTAGACAATGCTCGAGCTATGTGCTCAATCCTTGTCCCATCCAATTACTATTTATTTCTCTCTCTACAGAATTCTCTTAATAGAGTGTAGAATTAACATCAAGAGAGGCCTTTGAAAATCCCTTGATGCAGGTTTTCGGCGAGAAATCTCAAAAATTTGGCAGTGATGACGTATTGGATTTGGTATTTGCTGTAATGGAGAAAAGCGCTACGAACTCTTTTGTTCACGCAATTTAAAATCTTAAAGCGCTTTATACATTTTTATGTTTAGAATTTTCCACTTTTTAAAACATAGGCTACGAAATTTTGTTTATAGTACATTGCTGTCCGTGTATTGCTATTTTTACAGTCGACCTTCACACTCGTGAAAATATACATCACAGATGCAAAAAACTGTACCGCCCACCTATCTTTCATTTCTGTTTACGATTGCAACCCCAAAGTTTTGCCTTGAAAAATAAAGATAATTTCAAATTTGCTCATACGGTCCTCTTTTTAAATTCATGGTATCGCCCATAATTATCAAAAACGGACAATTATACTCCTTTCTCCAATATTCGGTTATGTATATATAACATCTGTACACATCACCGAAGCATTAGAAACATTTGCAGCGCACAGGAAGAAGCTTCAGAGAGCCAAGAAAGTATATGTATTATTGATCAGCATCAAGAATCGGTTTAAGCATGTACGTTTGTCCGTTTGGCCATCGCCCCGTCTTATGCACCCCTAATTGAACTTTAGAAATTTTTTGGCGTAACATGCCGATAAATAGTACTCTGACAAACTAAATTGGTGTGAAAAATTTGGGTCGGCTGGAGGAATTTTTAGAACTTCCTCTCACACAAGCCTTCCTACGAAAACTGAATCTGTATATGGTTAAAACCTTTAAATTTCAATATTTTGTGGTGGAAATTGGTTCTTAATACTCATTCGCGAACAAAACGAGCTTTGCCGAATTTGAACCATTTTCCATTTCCATTTGAACCATGTAAGCTAATTTTTTGATACGAGCGCGTATAAGGATTCTCAAGAAATGTAAGCCCTTATATGCCAGAAAGGCCTAAATGTCAATATTTTATAAAGAAAATTTTTTCATGGTAGTAACTTGAACTAAAAATTAGGTGGACCAAACATGAATCACGTGGGTTTATTCCTTGGACCCCACTCCATATAAGATTTTACGAGAATACTAAGCGCTTCACAAAAAGTTTTAATATATAATATTTTATGATGGAAATTTGTAGTAGCAAGTTAACAGAAAAATGACTATACGGAATTCGGATTACGATCGGATCGGATAGGAATATTTTTCAGATTCTAACATATACAAATGTAATCATGGAAAGCAAACCCATATATGGAGAGAAAATATAATTTCTGGTTTTCCATGACGGAAACTGCTTTGATGGAAGCTGCTTTGCTTAATTAGGGTCAGGTCGTGTCACGACATTGTGGGCATCCATGGAAAGTGTGCCTTTACATGAAGATAATGTTAAATTTCGGTACATTAGTACCAAAAGGAGAGAATACTTGTGCTAGGCAAAGTGGTGTAGGGCTTCTTTGGCCTTGTCCGACTATAGTGTTCTTACTTGTTTCGGTCTAATTTCTTTTCATGAGTTTCTTACGTCTTTCGTTTTTTCCTAAACCATATTCTTTACTATTGATATTATTGTTCTTCTACAGAATTAATTCAGTTTTATGACTTGAGCTGAGGTTACTATATGGAGCTATTAATCAAAAAAAAAAATGCTGTATATATAGGATCTGGGACGAAAATTTCTCAATGTTATTAACGCAGTGACAAATTCGGTTTCTTATCCAATCTCTTCTCACTTCGTAAGTCATTGAGTCTAATATAAATACCACATTCCATCCTTAACTCATCTACAAAAATATAATTCTCGCTTACAGAATTTCTCTTTTACTGCAAAAAAAACAGTAAATTTAAAAATTTCTTTTTGATTATTTATTTTATAATTGAGCAGCGCCAAGAGATTACGTAGCATAGTTTCGGTCTTAGAAATAAACAAAAAAAAACACAAAAAAGCGAACAAACAGCTAAACACAGCAGCAAACATTTTCAAAAAGGAAACATTTCCTTTTAATCCTCTCTTGCCTCGTTTAAAGGGAAAAAAATGCAAGCTACGCACTTGACCTCAATCCCTGTATGTCTTTTATGACTACTCTGCAGACAGACCATATAAAAGCTCTTCATTCTTATTGAAATCGTTTGTTTAACTTGTTTTTTACTTTACAAAGCAGTAGAGGAGCGAAAAAAAACAGCAAAAATTATATTAAAGAGCACAAGTTAAATATGCAAAGCGACTTAAAAAAGCATACAACATATACAACCTCACCAACTCTCAATTACATAGAAATATAAGCAAAGAGACGTTTGCTACTGAAAGCATCAACACAGTCTTTCCATCCGAAACACACAGCAATAATTTTGTCATATAGTTTGTGACAGTAGGATATCAGCACGTCCATCTTCTTGCTTTGTTTAGAGTTCTATCAAAACCTGAAAACGAACATCTGGAACACTTGGAAAACTGGCACTTCATCTAAATATATGCTTCCTTTTGGAATACCCAAAAATATTCATCAAGGATCCTGTTATGTCTATACATTGTCGGTTCTGAATCGATTAGCAATGTCCGTTGCCATGTCTCTCCGTCTACCTAATATCGATTACAACGCCATAATAATGCGGAACAAAATTGAAATTTAATTTATTTCATTCCTGAATCGAGATTGTTAACGGATGTCAAGTTCACAAACACGCGTGTTGGCGGAAAATCCTTTGATTCTTGTCATCCGCACGTACGCAGTACGTATTAATTTAGATCCTAATACAAATATTACTAATCAGGATACAAATATTACCATCAGAAAGTTGCATCCAAACGTGGTCTCGATCGGAAGATAGACGCGTCCAAAAGTTCGTATTCATCACAGGATAGATATACTGCCTCTTTCTCCAGAATTTACATATCTACGATTACATAAAAGTATAGTATATACACAGAACAGACATGTATACCTATACATATATATGGCAAGCAGTAAGCGCAATACATCGGCAAACATACCTGCAATAGACGAGAAACTAAACTAATCTCATATTAAAACCGAAGAACTTGTGGTGTTTTCCTTGTTCGACTTATGATTACGTAGCGATAATCCCGCAAGACCTTCTCAAAAATTGTTATCAAGCCAAGAAATGGTTCCGAATGATTTGCTAACATGATGTCTTTGATATTTCGAGAATTATGAAAGATAGAAAAAATCGAGTATGCATTTCCCGTCTCCGGTACATTTCATGCTTCAGAACAAAGCTTTTTTAACACTCGAAAGCTCGAGTTGAACTCCACCAACTTTTCCTTGATGGAATATTTCCTTTTGACGTGCTTGATAATTCTAATATGTTCCATATAACCATCCTTCCACCCGCCCGTCCGTCCGTCCGTCTATAATTTGCTGTTGAATATATTATGGCTGCAAGAATTGAAATAGCAAACAGTCACTTAACGCATAACTTCTTCCATCAAAAACTTGATATTTTTTACAAATGAACAATTGGCATCAAAATCTCATAGAAAAAGGCGAGTATAGTTGTCTTATTTGTCTCTTAATATCCTAGTCAGCGCGCAGGAGATAATGAAGCGATTTGAAATTTTCAGTAGACATTTTCGAACATTGTCTGTGTTCTTCTGACACGCCCACGCCTATAAAAGACGATTATGGCATTAGATACATTTATTAGATGTTGTGTGTGAGTCCCTAATACGCCGTAAGCCGAAAAGTCGTTTTTCTTCTACTTGCTTTAGTTTAATTTTAAATGACTTTTTCACTTTTGCAAACAACTTACTTAGGACAAGCAGACAGGAAAAGAGAGTTACTTTTATATGTATATATATAGTGTAATGTATTTGCACATCTGTTAATGTGTCTGTTTGCTGTACTTCCTATTCCATTCGTTTTAGGATTTTAATATTGTATCATTGGCTTTTTTAAGATTTTCTTTTTTTTTGCCAAGCTCTTATTGCTGTTTAGTGACTTTGAAAATTCTGTGATTTTTAATATTATGCGAGAGAGAATGGCATTAAATTTTATGAGCTCAAGAGTTACAAAGATTGCATAAACTTTATCCGTTGCCCCCTGTAACTATTTTGCAAGCATTTCATTACTCTTTGCCACCGAGAAAATATGAACCATAAATACCGGCAAACGAAGAGAAGGGAAATTTTAAAGAGGCAATAGAAAAGAATATAATAAATGCCAGACAATTGTCAGAGAGTAATACAGTTTTCTATTCACATAACGCAGACAAATCTACACCAACATGTATATATATATATATATATATATGGAACTGCTACTATCTACGCGTACATTGTTGTTTCTTTTTAATCTCACAAATTTAAAAAGAAATTTTTTATGCAATTTTTTTTCAATTTTTTGGAAATATTTTAATAAATAATTGCTTTCCTCCTTTTTTTTTCTTAAATGAAAAAACAAATTACTTTAAAATCACTATTGAATGCTATAACATAGAAATGAATTAAGAGGAAAAAAGTACTAGTTCTTGACCATGTGAATATACGTATACGTATGTCAGCATGTCTACAATAAACTATATTTGTTACATAGCCATGCTGTTACATAGTCATCCCTTCTCTCTCTTCACTTCAACACATCCAGCACTGTCGTCAACTTGCATTTACTTATTGCTATAAATTAAATTGAAGTTTATACTTTTTCCATTTTTTCCGTTCATTAAAGCCTATCACAAATACTTGCATATATACATAACATATAAATATATATAATATATACATTAGGTCTATAAATAAGTTCTGCGTAATTTTTGATATAATCCAAATTTAACTACAAAGCCTAATAATCGAAATATTCATATTCATAGTCATTACCTATGGTGTATCGCCACTTATCGGGTAGCTTGTGGTTTCAAGCCGCAATGGTCATCAACCCATTTTCGCACATTTTCAATTTTTCTGCTAATAATGACCGTATTGGTCTGAATGAGTGATAATGAGACGGCAGGTGTAAAAAATACGCTGCAGAAGGAAGAAGTTCTCAGCCCATCGTCAAAATCACTTCCTGGGCTGTTTTTACTGAAGATGAGGGGGCATATGCGAATGAAATTTTTTACACAAAATCTCGCAAAGCACTTTCTAACTTTTTCATAGCTTACTGCATTTTCACTTCAAGCCAACTTAATGATTTCCGTAGCTTGAGCTACAACTTTGTCCAGATTAAAACAGCACAAGTACGAAAATTATGTTCGGTCGCGACCGAATCTTTTATACCCATCACGCTTATGCAAAAAAGGCCTACAAAAAGAAAAAGAAACCTTATAATACTGTGTGGGCGCGGCCAATCTTCCTATTTTCAGAATAAAAGTGGATCTTTATATGACGTATAAAGGTGTTCACATGTTTTGTTGCCCAGGTGGGTTCTTTGACCGGTTTAGGTTCATTTTCAAACCCTTTTGCAGTTTTGTTGCTAACCTGTTTACCGCTTGTGTTGGGCAGGCGGGCAGATGAGCAGACGAACAAACGCACATGCTTATGTGCATATTGAGTACGAAACTGGCCAAGAATTCATGTAACTTATGGGTTTCTTGAAGCTCGCTTCTTCGGGGTGTAAATGTGGTGGGCAATTCTTGCCCAGGTACTACGTCATTGCTAACATAATATACCTTCCAATTTTTGCACATTTATCTTATTTATGAGCAGTGATTAAGAGACCATTTTTTTATTTCTTTTGAAAAATAGAGTTGCTCTAGCGTACGTGGCACTGTACGCGTGTCTTTCGATCGCTTACAACCCATTTTCAATGCCAATCAGCGTGCGGGAACCTCTAATCTTTTTCTCAAAATTTAAAGTCGATAGCTTAATTTTTGCGACGGGGTGAAGCGGACAGACGGACATGCGTAACGGGACTCGGAATTCTGAAGTATTCTTCTAGGTGTAGCTTCGCTTTAGTATATACTAAACGATAGCTTTATAACAACTGAACATTATACCGTACAAATGCGAATGTCTAGGCTATGTATATCCGAAATTTTGGAAGAAATGAAAGCCTCATGTATATCCTATGAAGCAACAAATTCCAATGCAAAAAATTTATTTGTCCACCTAATCTATATGTATCAAATATTATATATACGCGCACTTATGTGTATACAGCAAGTATACATACGCACATATCCTTATAATGTAAATGTACATTTGGGTGCATATAAACATACATAAATTGTCATTGCATGCAAGGACGAGATAATAATAAAAATGCAATAAACTTCAATCTTTTGATAACAATCAAATTCGTTATAAATATTTATGCACTGGAAAAAAATAATTCGTAACAGTTAGCTCAATAAAGGAAGCAGAGTAAATGTAATTTTCTTTGTAATCGATTTGGTTCCGTTTCCGATTTGAATTTCGTTTGTACTTTTTTCAAAGACAATTCTTTGAAAGGTTTTGGTAGATGTGCATATTAAAAGCGAACTGCCAGCTTTTATCGCCTTTAGAAGTAGCAGGCAGCAAAAGTTTATGACTTTATTATCTGCTCTCTCCCCTTACTGTATTTATCTTATAAGCACAAGCTGCCACCCTAAAAAATGTCTTCCTTTAATTATGAAGCAGCTTTCATGGGATCGCAGCAATGGGATCGAAAACATTTGGTACGACTACAGTTGAGATACATGAGAAATAGCCTTCGCTTACTAAGTACTTTGAAGGCGAAGGAAATTGTAAAAAAAAATTGCAAATTTTCAAAACTTCTGGACAAAACTCGTTGTGTAATAGTATTTGGTCTGATTCTGGCAATTTTTTTAATACTATGGAAATGTCAACCGTTATATGTCAGAAAGGCCTGATTATTAACGCTTTACGATGGAAATTTACTGATGGCAGTAAGCTGACATAAATGTTAAGTGGAATGGATTTGAAACGAATGGGTCTATTTCAGGGACCCCTTTTACCCCATTTAGTGACGAAAATTAGCCCATACTAGGAATTTAGCGGAAATTTGGATCACATAGGCCTATTTTTATAGATTCCGGACATGTACAGGGGTTATTATGAGGAGAGAAAATGGAATTTCTAGCTTTTTATGACGGAAACTGAAAATTAAAAAATTTTTAGGAAGCGCATTAAGTTTGCTAAATTTGGATCCCGCCCTGTGACGTTTCGCGCATTCTCCAATATATAAACGTTCGTGAAAGGGATCTGAATAATAGAGCTAGGCGAAGTGGTGTAGAGTGTAGGGAAAATTTAAAAATACCGTACTTCTGCCTATTTTACCGTTAGAGCCAATTATCCCAGAAAAGATAAGTTCGAAGTCCGTTCGTTATCTTAATTTTATCTACATAGCCTTTTCTAAAACTTCTACGTAGCCTTTCATAACACTTTTAATGAATGCTAAGGGAAATGGAATGAAATAGAGTTGAGAAGAGAAATCTCTCCCAAGGCTTAATCCTTACTTATATTTTAATATCGGTTTCATATCACTTTCAACTGAAATAAATTTCTTTTTTGCTTTTTTTTTTTTTTCGTTTTACATAACTGGAAAAAAATTTAAGAAAATTTCTAGAGCAATGAAAATATGGAAATCTACCCGATTTAATGATAAAACTTTGAATGTATTTTATTTTGAGAAACGAGTAAAAAGACTATAGTGGGACACGGTCGTCATTAAACACCCTACACCACTTCGCTTAACACAGTTTTTCACATAACTACTTTTCAAAATGAAGTCTATATTGGCAGTGGTCGAAAAAATGGACTGGTTCGAACCATTTTCAATAGCATTCGTCCTTGGGTCAAAACACGTGAGTGCACAAAATCTCCTCAAAGTACCTCAAAAATTCCGAGCTGTCGATTGAAGACGAGAAAACCAAATGGACAGACGGACGAACAGATAAATTTAGTTCTAATGAAAGATGGGTTTATCTCAAGTCTTTCTTGGTGTCACATACATCCGAACAAACTTAATATACCTTAATATACAAGCGGTGTAGGGTATACAAATGATTGAAATCATTAAAATACGTATATAAGAAATTTTCATATGTATGTTGGTCATTGATTGACTCACTGCATGCACATTTTATTCAATTGTTCCGAGTTTTTTTCCAAAGATTTTAAATATCTTTGTGTGCATACAAATAACAAAATGTCTCGTTATAAATATGCGCATAAGATTTTGTTTTCATTCAATTTCATTTAAATTTCTAACCATTTTAACTAAGGCACGTGCACATGAACGTGTTGGGATATATGTGCATGCGTTTTTTATGATCACCAAAGTAAAGTAGGACAAGTTTAAATTAATTTTACTGAACCATTTCTAAGAATTTGTACTGAAGAACTATTTTTTAAACTCAAAAAAAAAAAAGAATTTGAAAAAGATTTGAAGAAAGGGAATAGAAATCGACAAATCGCTTTGGATTATTTGCTGATCCTAAATTTATTTGAATCTAATCTAAAGGTTCAGTCGTAGTTCCTAAGTGATATAAAAGGACTGCGGTGAACTGCATATCTGAAAATAGTTTTTATAATAATTCAGAAACGATAGCAAATGTTAATAATTATCCGAGTTACCGAAATAAGGAAAGAAATTCAACCTATGTCTATGTCAACCTATGTTGTTTCTATACACTTAGGCAGAACAGTTAAAATAAATTCCTATTTACTTTAGACGGATTCAAACTGATACATAAAATGAAATGTAAGTGTCTCAGCAATTCATTGAAACTGATTTCATATTACGCTTCCAGATGGCCATAGAAAATCTTTGTGCCACGCTGTTAAATCACTTACTCTTCTAAGAAGAAAATTATAGTTCATTTTGTGGCCTGTGGCTGTGTCTGGATCACAGCACTTTTTGATCACAATCTTTATATAGGAACTAAGCGATTTTGGGCGCTCTATCTCAAGGCTAGCATGATAACCAGTCTCTCAACAATAGACCCAACCGATAGACGGATAGTGTTAAAACCACTTAGAAAGTTGCGCTTATCGTAACTATATGATATTTTATGGCTCTTTTAAGCATTAGTTCTCATAGTGCGAAGACTCTTTTCGGTATTATTTACAAATCTCCGACTAGCTTTTCCGGCTTTGCAATGCAAGAGCATTCGGCTCTGTAAGCTCGGGAATAGTTATAAAGAGAACGACCTTTCTATCTATAAACCTCGGTCGTTCTTCTTTGTAATTCGATCCGACGAAAAACAAATGTTTCGCGTCCTTTCGTTCCGCTTCATGTCTATAGTACCTAACTTCATTCACTGCACAAAGCCAGGCCAAGTCGAAAAACCGAGATTTCTTTTTAAATGCCATTTAAAAAATACAATCTATTCGGCTTAAACCCAATGAGAGCTTGCTTGTAGCAAGAAGAAACTTTGCATGTATTCGACGCAGGAGAAATATGCAATTTGTTCAAGACAACAACACTTATATAACCGGTGGCATATTAAAAATTGTATTTAATTATTTCTTTAGTTTCTACCCTAAAGAGGAATAGATTTAGTCAGATGTACACATGCATACATGCACATCTACATACATCTTGGCTTTTATCGTATTCGTTGTCAACTTTTAAAACGAAGAAAGAAAAAAAAATAAATAAACAAATAAACCAAAACTTGGAATGAAATGAATTTTCTGAATATATTCTATTGCTGCCGTGATTGTTGTTGCTTTGTGGCATATCGCTGCCGTTGTGTTTTGGTTTATAAGCTTGTGAATCGTTTGCTTGTTAGAATATTGTCACACTATCCTTGAGGTTCTTGCAACACCTTGTGATGGCTTTATTATATACGTTATTGTCATTAGTTATTGCAATGAAAGAATATGAACGTTTTCTAACACATGCATGCACACTTATATGAGTTAAACAAAAACTCACCGCAATAACCAATAAACCATGTAGAGAGAAATAATAATGAATACATAAAGCCATGGACCCAAAAATGGTATACATTTCTTCACCATTCGAGTAAATATGAATTTTTATCTAAGATTTCAAAATATAAGTAAATCAAAACATAAGTACAAACTGTAAAGTGGGCCATAGCCCACCCTTGTATATCCAATATATCCAATATCATGCTGTAGTTATTCAAAGAAAGGCGTTATATGGAAATTGATTGGAAATTTGGTCTAACACCAACCATTTTCAATAGCGTTCATCTTTGGATCAAAACGCTTGAGTGCACCAAACTTCGTGGAAATACACAAGGCGGACTGATGGACGATTAATAATGATTTCTTTTTCTTAACAAAGCAGCCAAGTCGTTCTCCAACCGAACTACCCGAATTTAGTGGACGAAGCCATTAAAGCGAAAGTTGAAACGATGTCTATTTTTTCCTTTTTTGCTGTATATTCATACCCAAAGTATTTTCATACTTTTAAGGTTGTTTTAATTGTGCAAATTAATCTTCTCAGTTATTTAAATACTTGAACGTTTTTATACCCTGCACCATTTTTACAATGCAAAATTGGAATGAAAAATTTACATTTTTTGTGGATCAATTGTGTTTTTACACCCTGCCTCACTTGTAGTACATTAAGTTTGCGAGGATGTATGCAAGACGCAGCAGGATTTGAGATAAGCCCCTCTTTTATTATGCCGACTGATTCAGAATCACTTTCTGAAACGATCTAAGTCTGTCGGTCCGTCTATCCGTTTTTTTTTCTTGTGTTCAACCTGCAGATCGCGACAGCATCTTTCGGCCCAAAGGCGAACTCTATTGAACATGGTTCAGATCGAATCAGTTTTCCGATCTCATCTCGAGAAGCCGCTGTGTGAATAGATCCGTTAAACGAAGTAGCGTAGATTAGAAAATGTTTTTCACACTTTCTTTTTTATAAATATTTTAATAAATCCATTTTTTGATTATTTCTGCATGAAAATCGTGTGCTATTTATGTGTTCATGACTTTATATATACCTATGTGCTGTCTTTTGCGTATAGTTACTAACATATACTTATCCATTTATTGTTGTATGCATGAATTGCTTTATAAATTGGCTTTGATTTCAAATTAACAATTTTCATTTTGATTTATCAAAGTTTATACATATACGGATGCGTTCACATCATCCATGCAAAGATCTAAAAGTGTATGTTTGCAGGTGTTCAGCTCAAAAGAAATTGTATGTGCATGCGAGCATATTGGTGACAGCCGTAACATGGCAATAATAGTGATAGCACAAAAGCAACTGGAACCACATACAACGATGATAGCACGGACAACGACAACAAAACGAATAATAATAAATTTAAAATTATATTTTTTTGTACACACTTTCATTACTTTGTATATGGTTGTGTGTTGTGTGTGCGTGTGTGTGTGTGTGTGTGTGTGTGTGTGTGTGTGTGTGTATTTATTTGTTGCAGCCATTTAAGATGACTAAATTATAGAATATTATTTAAAGAGTGAACGATAGAAGCATACTTTCGGGTCTTTGCCGTCATTGTTTTCTTAGAGATTTTTCAATTTAATTATCTCGCCTTTAAGATGATGCGCTTTAAGGCCTTCCCAACTTTGAATTCTTCATTGGGCAAACCTTTTTTAAAAGTGCTAAATTTGATCAAATATGATGACGATAATGACGATCATGTCGAAAGAAGTAACGGAAAGAAAATGTAAGAAGCGAGGGCAATCTTTTCATGTGCCAATGCAGGTTAAAGGACAAGTGCATATGCGCGGATCACGCAGGTTTATTTTCTGTAATTTTTTTGGACAAAACCCAATGACGGTCTCCCACATTTATAAGTCTTCAGCAATCAAAATCAAGATAGTGGTCGTAGTCAATTACAGACAATTACAACATTGTCTGGACTGACCGTCCAATGGATCATTGCATTCCACACTCTACTTATCTAAATCCTTTCTTTCTTTTTTCATTTATCGAACCGCACGCATCTTAATGATTTTTGCAAAGTTCTACACCGAAATGCAAATGAGTTGAATGTAAATCCAATGATTTATGAGTTACGGAATTGCTCATTCCGCATAGGTGTACTAAGGTATACGTTATTGCAGGCTGGTTGTTATGATTGCTCAAAATTAGGTTCGCGGGTCATAACCGCTTGTGACGCGAGTTCGACTAACTATGAGACATTATTCATAAAATTTGGGCGATATCTTCATTTTTGCGAACGGGAGCATGTTTACCACAGATACTACACAGTTGGACAGATGAACAGATGGACAGACGAACACGCGGACATGCTTAGGTGCATTTTGAATTTGCAACTGGCCAAGAATTTATATACTTCTTGCATTTTTTAAGCTTGTCTCTGCACCTTATAAAAGTATTGAAAAGAAAATGCAATTTTGATACACTATAAAATTGAGTAGGCGTGGTCAATTTTCTCCATTTTTGCACAGGTGCTACATCATTACGCATATTTATCTGCTAGAGTTAATCAGTACTGAGTAAAAAATCAATTTTTTTATTCCTTTTTAAAAACAAAGGTGTTCTTAGTTTACGTGGTGCTGTGAGCGTCTCCTTCGACCGATTCGGCCCATTTTCAATACCAATCAGCGTGCAAGAGCTTCCAATGTTTCTGCCAATTTGAAGTCGATAGCTTCATTTTTAAGGCCAGGAGGATATCTACAACAGACATGACACAGACGGATAGACACACAAACGAATATACATCGATTTAGAATTTGATGCTTATCAAGAATATATATGCTGTAAACGTATGCAAACGTGTTGACAAAATGAGTATACGAAAGGATGATCGATATAAAAAAAAATGTAGTGCAGATAAAAATACAAAAACTTAGATAATATATTTTAGTATAATGGGCAGTGGATTTAAAACGATTTATTACTTTCGCATGATTTTACTTTAAATATAATATTTTTGTTTACTTTTTCCTTAAATGTAATTAAAATATAAATATAATTAAAAGTGAGTTCATTAAAACTTTTCTTAACGAACGTAAAAACTTTCTGGTTACGATAGTTAAGTAAAATTTTTACATAGAATGTCCATAAAAATAAAACTTGATACTACTTTTAACCATAAGAATAGTGAGTAAAATAGGTTTAGTAATAAAAAATCTTTACTATTCGATAAATCTTTGGATATGTGAAGTAATTCAAAAGTCCTCCCAATAGGGTCAAAACAGTTCCAATACCAGTTTCAATGCGGGAATATAAGACTGCCGAAGATGAACCTTTACCCACATTGCATTTGGATGATTCGCAGCAGGAAGTACAGGCATATAATTTCGTACGCTCACCAATAACTATGCAACCGGATTCACAGGTGCCCGTACATCGACGTTCTAAAGACCACATTTTCGGTGCGCTTGTCTGATTCTCTGTGCTAGTAGTGTAGGAAAATCGTTTTACCTATCAGAAATTGTTAGAGCAAAAATGTTTAAGTGCCCTTTGGCGATGTAAAAGAAAGTTAGTTAACCATGCATATAAAGTCATCGCCGGTGCACTTCTTCAATAATCCCGACATATTCAATTTTAATATATCCACACATAAATCCCCCTGGTCCATGGTATTGCAATCATAACACCACAAATCGTTGATACGTTCTTGGGCAGCTAGAGTACGGTGTATGGCATTGGTTAGCGATTGGCCAGCAGCTTATCAATCAAACAAATCTATTAATAATCCCTTATGATTTCTTCATGGCATATGTCACTTACTGTTCAATTTTATTAAAGCCAAAACTATCGCAAGAATACTTAAGATGAACATGTTTATCATTTTCTTTAAACTTTTTCTTTTTCCCTTCGTAAATGATTTCTGTGTTATATTCTAAACTTCACTGGCTAAAGTGTTTATTTACATTATGGTAACAAAAAAAATAGAAGGCAAATTGTCAATTTTTTCGCTTTTGCGCACAACCGTCGTACGAGTTGCCAAATGTGAAATTTATCAAAAAATATATATTTCTTATAAGTTATACGCAAAAAAATCTTTAGCAACAAAATAGATTCCACCCCCGCTGTTTTAATACAATCGTAGATACTGCAAAGCTTGACGACTTTGCACGGGATATAGATCGCCAACGTTATACATAAGATCAATAATATGCGTGGGTCTCAGCGTACGCCAGGGCGTAAATTCCATACTTTCTCGACTACAGTGTGGATCGTGTTTCATTTCCAAAGGCAATGGCAACTCGTTGAAGAGTAGACGTCCATCCACACTCCGTTGCATTGTGCATGGCAAGCCGACTTGATCGGCCAATGCCTTGAAAAGAACTGCCCTTTCAAACTGACAACCGCTACGAACGCGTCCTAATGCCAAAAAAGTCGTATGTGTTTCTCGAGCTAAATCTTTCAAATGCGCTCTGACAATGTGATTGGAACACTCATCGGAACTGTTTAAATCGAGTATTTTCAAATCATTACCCAAGACTTGTGACACTAATTGCGCAATAAGTTTTGCTCGCTTTGCGACATTCTCGAAGTCGATGCAACGCTTCATTTTAGCTGGATTCACAGCCAAGCCATGCTGCTCAAAAATAGCATTAATCTCTTTCAGATATTCCGGTAAAAAACATCACCTGGGCGACGGCAATATGCAGTAAAACGTTTCAATAGTTCGTTAGGACTTAAGGACTGCCGTGGCATCTCAACTAAAAAGTTCGGATCATCCTCAAGCCGATTAAAATTGACGACTAATATCGGTGCTAAGGGAGAGACTTCATCTTTTAATATATTTTGTAAGTCACGGAAATCGTCGAATTTCTTTTTCGATACAAAAAAATCATGACCGGCCGTTATGTCGGTAAATCCTAAATGATGGCGTATGCAAAATTTCAGAGTCGGGTCTTTAGATAAAATGCTTTCTATGGCCGTGTCCCAAGTCGGTACGCAGTGCGAATGCTTTTGGTGCATAATAAGACTTTAAAAATAAGAGAAAATCTAATGAATGAACGAATGAATCAATCCACGAGCCTGACGCGAACAAACTTACGTTTCCAGTACACCATTTTCTATATAATCGAAAACAAATTCCGGAAAACGTGAAGTCTGCATAATAAAATTCGTAACGGAAGTTTTAACCAAAGTGGTCGAACACTTTAAACCTCGCTTGACGGAAGCCGAAATGTAATTATCTAATAAAATCTTGCGCGTTACATCTTCGTCCACCAAGCAACACAAAGTGCGGAAGATACTGCTCACCAAGATCAAAGTATTGAAAGAATTCTAAAAAAAACAAAATTATTGAAAACATATCCAAAGTATCCGATGTCATTGATAACCCGCACAGCACCCACCATTAGCAAGTTAGCGATATTCGTGGTTAAGGCCTCGCAAGCACATAACTCTTCACGGTAGTCCGCATTTTGGGCCAGACTTTCAATTATACACAACAGCGACAAATAATAATCTATTGATTGCCATTCCGGGGGCTGTCCGAAAATGGTAGCCATTATATCAGGTACTCGTAATTCCATGAGATCCGAAGCGGTTTTGTGATAAGCTATAGTTAAAAGCTGACCCAAGAACTCGGCTGCTTGTTCACGAGCCTTTATCTTCATTGTAATAGAATCGTTCAAAATTTCTGGAAATATCTAAAAATGAAAGAACGTTCATTTGGTGACACGTGCCCAATATACGCACTCAAAAGTTTCTCTAATAAATCCTCGTCATAAGCTTCCAGTATCCTTTTAACGGCATCAGAAGACTTAATTAAACGATTTAAACCCAATAAGATGTGAGGCCCAACTAAATCTTCATATATTAAACAAACCAAGAATTTGTCGGTAGCTTCAGCTTGCACTAAACGTTCTAGAAATTTTGGATATTTAGCTGCTTCAGCTAATATCATTAATGAATAACATTTATATTTCGCTGAAATGTGTAGGTTTAGGTGCACAAAAAAGCGGTCAAATAAATTCAGCTCGAAGAACAAAAGAGCCATATTCTCGTTGCGTATCGCGGCTGCCAAGACGTCAATCAGGTTTTCGAAATAAGTCGGCATTAAATCCTCGCAATACATTTTAGTTAATTGTTCCAATGCAAGAATAATAAGATCGTTTGAAGCGAAGGGACTTGTCTCACTTGTATCAGTGATCAGCAGTTCAACAACTTTCAACGCTGCTATACGTATTTCAATGAAGTCGTTGGTTAAGTCACAAAGCAACCGATTTATGGGAAATGATGGTTTCGCAAAGAAATCCTTCAGCTCATTGAGACCTAGAATCCACAATAGTTTCTCCAGTATTTGGAACGAGTGTAATTCCGTATCTGGATTATTTGTATTGGAAATTACATCGAAAAATTTATCAATAAATTCTTCTTTTAATAGCAACTTCGCCCCCTGTGGATCATCTATGCAACTATTGAACATCACGCTAAGATATTCTAAGCAGACATCATCACTTTCACAGGCATAAAATTTTAAACACAATTCGATAATTTCCAAATTCTCGGAGCTCTCCAATTCCTGCAATGTGTTCGAGCTCTCAATAATTGCAGTAGCCACATATAAAGCCAGACGCTTGATTATGGTGCTCGTCGATTGGCGATAAAACTCCTTAAGCTTCAGTGCTTTTAAAACATTCTTTTCTTTTAACGATTCAATATTTGTCTCGTTTTTGCGCACGAATTCCGTTAGATGTCTTAAGACCATCGCTAGAATAATGTCCTCGTCCGAATTGAATAAAAGGATCAGAGTTTCAATTGTTCCGAGACTAATCGTAAGACTGTGAAAACTAGCTTCTCTCGACTTACGACGATCTTTATAAGTGTTAACGGTGCGTAATATTTGCCCCGACCTTGACATATTTATTTCCTCGTTCAAAAATCTAAAAGTTTTTTATTCTTTTTTTTGCTTAAGGTGAAGAAAATTTATTAATGCGTAATGAAATTCGTTTTCATCACTTTGATTGACAATGCAAGGCTTGGAAAAAGTGTAAATGGAACGTAGTCAACTGAAGCAAGAAAGTAGATTTAATTTAGGGACTGAAAATTAGGTAAAGGAGAAAGTTTGTGACGTTTGCCCCTGGACCAATTTGTTGATGAGGTAAAGGTAAAATATTTTGTTAATTTCAAGATGTTTGGAATATTTCGATATATTGGGTAAAGCATGACGGTAAAGCGTAATGAAGCTTCGCACCTACTACGTCGAAAACCAACAGCTTGCTTCTTCCAAATGTCTTTTCAACGCATTCCAGCAAGGAAATGTTTCACGTTAAAAGTTTCACGGCCCAATACTTCAGTCCGTCTTGTTACTTCCGTCCGTCTTACTTACAGACCACAATTTTTGGGGCATTTTTATGAAATTTTGTACACCAGTATGTTTTGGCCCAAGGACATTGGAAATGGTTCGTGTCAGACCACGTTTCCGTTCGCTTCCCATACAAGGCATTATTTTGGAAAATCGTTATATGAATAACTGCACACGCCGGATACTTAATCCTGGAGCGTGATCCACTATTATGTTGAATGTATGAACACTAGATCCAATTTTAAAAAAAACTTTTTATTCCTGACCGGTCATCGCTTCGTTTCGTACAATAGAGAAGCCATTACAAATACAGTTTACCATGCTGCTGGATGCAAAGATATGGAAAACTCCTCCGGAAAAATACTATTACAAAGCGGATATTTATTTGATCCAGCATGTGACAAATTGAAGGTAAAGTGCCCCAGGGAAGGGTTCTATGTTCACTGCTCTCTACAAGTTTCACTTCAGATTTCCAAATCGCTGACAATTTGAACTGCGACATTTGCAGACGGCAAAGCAAAGGTCTATTTTCATCCCGAGATCCCGCGAATATTTCGTGCAAATTTATCTCAAGAAAGTTTTGCTTTGCGTGAACAAATGGAATGTTAAAATAAATGGCCAAAAAGATTTCGCATGTTATGTTCATCGCAAATAAGCCTTCTTGTGATGAGTTTTTTTTTTTTGAGACGCAGTAAGGTCTTGAAAGATTATACAAAAGTTAAGCGCCAATAACTTGACTGAGCGCCAACATAAGACTTTGTTGACTAATTCGTTTAGAATTCCACCTTAATTTAAATATTAAAGGCATTTTATACAAGAGAATCTTTCACACACCTGCAGTCGGTCTAACATTTAAAGAGTTGAAAACCACCAATCTAAGAGACTTTGTCTTATTGTTAACGCCGTGGTTGGTTAGCAATAAAATTATTCATTGCATACTTCACATTTTAAAAATCGAATTCAAGCCTTTTTTACAAAATATCTTGCCACGAACTTTCCTTTGCAATATCTCTTCCCGATGGATCCCAGTGAGAGAAGAAGATTGTAAAGGCAGCGTAGACAGGACCTTCTTTTTACAAATTAATTTGCTTTTGTTCTTACCAACCATTCCCTGCCAACGTAGAACTATCAGAGATATAAGTGTAGAATCTTAAGACTAATCACAAATGCTGCTTGGTATGTGTGAGTAAATTGAATAAAGCGCAGTAATTACTGAAGCCAATAAAACTTGCACCCTGTTTAGCTGTAAACTTATTAGATGATAGTTTATGAGATAGGAAGACTGACGACACACCACATATTAGATCTCCCTTCCATATAGAGACAAGTTACTGATAGTCTTCAGGCCTGATCTCTGATCTTTCTCAAAGATTGAAGTCAAAAATTGGAAAATTGTATATCCCTATCGCTTTTCTCACCTTATCGTAACGCTTACTTACCATACTTTTGAATAGATTGTAAAATAATATATAAATTAATTAAGTAAAAAACAAAAAATATTTAAAACAAACAACATAAGCTTAGGCCATTTTTCCGCTAAAACTTTTGTTTTCTCTCTTGAAATCAATGTTGCAGCTTTAAAGGATTGCTGCCACGAAAGTGAAGTGAAACAAGACGGAGCAAAGTTCGGGCTGTGCGGCGGATACATCAGAAATTTCAGAGCAAATTTATTGACTTGGATAAAGTTCCGGCATCGTAATCGCGATTTTAACCGACCATAAAGAGAAACAAGATGCAGAAGACAGACGAATAGACAGACAGTCTGATGCAAATTAACCTGGAATTTCGCGCCTTGATACGTATTTGTGGATGTCATAAACGGAAAGATCAATCCAAGATGCATGATTCTTCGGGTAGTTACTAGAGAAGTGATTTCCAAGTATATCTAAGCAAACATTTTGCTCAAAACAGAAATCATTTTTTCATTACAACAGAAATTTACTAATTATTGCTTATAAATCCCTTTTTGTTTGTTTGTTTGTTTTGTTTCCCCAGTTGTTTAAATGCACGATATTTTATAAAAGTCTTAAATGCAAATAAAAGTGAAATTACGATAAACACTTGAAAACTTATTTTTCACACGAAATTCATACGCAAAGGAAAGAATTTTGGTTTTTTCCATAAGAGTCTCGAAAATTGCAGCAGAAACCCCACTTTTCATAGCAGCCAACTTTCATATACAATCCACACAAAACTCGTTAACATCCCTATGCAAGCGTTTGAAATTTAAATGCAGCTACACATTGAGAACAAAAGCTTTGGCGCAAGACAAGATAATAAATCGCATTAGACAAACATTTTAAATATATAGGATTGATTTCTTTTTTATAAATATATATATATATATATATTTAGGCACATATATTTATTAAAAGATGATACACACAGCTTTTATCAACTCACAAAAAAAATTGTTTTTTTCTCGTTTTTGAAGACGGAATTTCTTAACGTATGCCGGCTATGAAATGTCAATTTTTTAGCACATGCGCATATGAATCGGTCTCGTAGGTTGCCAAATGTAAAAATATTTGAAAAACATATATTTTTATAAAATGTAACAATTTAGACAAAAAAAAAAAAAATATGTCGAATCCACGCGCTCCCGTTTAATATAATTTTAAATACTGCAAAGCTTGACGACTTTGCACGGGATACATATCGCCTACGTTGTACATTAGATCAATAATATGAGTGGGTCTTAGCATACTCCAGGGCATAAATTGCAAAGTTTCTAGGCTACATTGTTGATCGCCTTCAGTTTCCAAAGGCAACGGCAACTCGTTGAAAAGCATGCGTCCATCCACACTGCGTTGCAAAGTACAGGGTAAGCCCAACTGATCGGCTAATACCTTGAAAAGTAAGGCTCTTTCAAATTGACAACCGCTGCGTAAGCGTCCTAATGGTAAAATGGTGGTATGAGCTTCCCGGGCTAAGCCTCTTAAATGACAATTGACTACGTGATGGGAGCACTCTTCATGAGTATTTAAATCGAGTATTTTTAAGTCATTACCCAAGGTACGTGCCACTAATTCTGCAATAATTTTTGCTCGCTTTGCTAAGCTTTCAAAATCAATGCCGCGTTTCATCTTAGATGGATTCAGAGCCAAACAGTGCCGCTCGAAAATATCATTAATTTCTTTCAGATATAGGGGTAAAAAAGGATCCGCTGGACGGCGACAATAACGGATCGAGCCTGCCTCTGCCTCCTCAGGAAGTAACGATTGACGTGGTATGTGAATTAGAAAATTCGGATCATCTTCAGGTCGGTTAAAATTGACGACCAATATCGGTGCCAATGGGGAGACCTCATCTCTTAATATCGTTTTTAGTTCACGGAAATCATCAAATTTCTTTTTAGAGACATAAAAATCATGTCCTACCGTTACATCGGTAAATCCTAAATAATGACGTATGCAAAATTTGAGAGTCGGATCTTTAGATAAAATACTCTCTATGGCTGTATTCCAAGTGGGTACACAGAAAGAGTGCTTCTGACGCATAACAAGACTTGCGGGAGTAAACTTGATGAAAAGAAAGTGAACTTGTAAATATACAATAAATAAACTTACGTCTCCAATACTCGATCGTCTACGTAAGCGCAAACAAATTCGTCGAAACGGGTGGTTTGAATAATAAAGTTTGCAACAGAAGTTTTAACCAAATTGGCCAAGGACTTAAGACCTCGGCTAATGGAAGCCGCTATACCATTATCTAATAAAGCTTTGCGTGCTGGCGCCTCGTCCACCAAACAACACAAAGCACGAAAGATGGTACTCACCAATATCGAAGTATTGAAAGAATTCTACAAAACTGATTAAAATCCAATCAATAAAAAATCTTAGTTTGAGACCTTACTTTTAACAGCTTAGCTATGCTTATGATTAGCAGTTCGCAAGCACATAGTTGTTCGCGATAATCCGCATTCCGCGCCAAGCTTTCAATTATGGTTAACAACGACGCATAGAAATCTATCGACTGCCATTCTGAGGGCTGACCGAAGATATGAGCCATTATATCCGGTAGACGCAGATCCATGACTTTCGAAGCGGTTTTATGATAAGCTACTGTTAAGAGTTGGCCTAAAAACTCAGCTGCTTGTTCACGAGCTTTCAGCTTTACCGAAACAGAGTCGGGCAAAATTTCTGCAGACATGCACAAGTTAAAGAGTATTTATGTGTGCGCGTGGCCGTACTTACTTAAAAGTCTTTCTATTAAACCTTCATTGTATACTTCTAATATCCTATTGACTGCATCGGAGGATTTTATTAAGCGATTTAAACCCAATAAGATATGAGTCTCTGCTACATCCACATATATCAAGCAAGTGAGGAGTTTTTCAGTTGCTTGAGCTTGCACTAAACGTTCAAGAAATCTCGGATACTTGGCTGCTTCAGCTATGATCATTAATGAATAGCATTTGTTTTTCGCGTTGTCATCCTCATTTAGGTGAGCGAGAAAGCGATCAAATAAATTCAAGTCGAAAAACAAAAGAACCATGTGCTCGTTACGTATGCCGGCCGCCAAGACATCAATCAATTTTTCTAATTGATTCGGCATTAAGTTTTCGCAATACATTTTAGTTAACTGGCCCAGGGCAAGATTAGTAGGATTTTCTAAAGCGAAAGGACTTTTCTCACTTGTATCATTGATTAATAGCTCAATGACGCATAACGCCGCTATACGTATCTCGAGGAATTCGCAGGTCAAATCGCAAAGCAATCGATTTATGGGGAACGATGGTTTCGCGAAAAGTTCTTTCAGCTCGTTCTGACCTAGAATACATAAAAATTTCTCGAGTATCTGGAATGAGTGTAATTCCGTGTCTGGATTATTGGTATTAGAAACTACTTCGAAAAATTTGTCAATAAATTCTTCATCTTTTAATAGAACATTCGCTCCCTTTGTATCGTCTACGCAATTATTTATAATCACTGTAAGATATTCTAAGCAGATGTCATCCTTCTCGTAATCATAAAACGCTAAGCACATTTCAACAATTTCCAAATTCTCAGAGCTTTCTAATTCCTGCAGTTTGCTCGAGCTTTCAATGATGGCGGTAGCCAAACACAATGTCAATCGCTTGATCATCGTGTTCTCCAAATGACGATAAAATTCTTTACGCTTTAATGCATTTAACACATTTTTGTCCTTCAGTGCATCAACGTTGCTTTCACTTCTACGTACGAACTCTGTTAAATGTCTTAAAACGTTTGTTACCACATCCTCCTCTTCCGAATCGAACAGGAGCAGAAGGCTCTCGATTGTTTCCAGATTAACTGTAAGGCTTTGAAACTTTGACTCTTTCGCCGACGATTTTCGACGATCTTTGGTGCGTGGCACTTTTGCTGTATTTAACGTCGACATATTTGATTCTCTTTCAAAATATTTTCAAAGATTTAAAATTTTTTTTTTTTTTTTTTGTAATATTTAAAGCGGAAAAATATATTTAAGGTACTACAACTTCATTCGTACTGAAATTTTTCATTTCATTTTTTTTGTGGTTTGTTTTTTGATTGCCGATGCAAGGATTTAAAAAACTTTCAATTGAAAATGTTTCAAGCAGATAGGAAAGTAGATTCCGTTTGGGATTGGAGAATCTATTCATCTTATTGTTTGTTTATGAGCGAAAAACTGCTCCTTTCTAGTTTTCAAGGTTAGCTGATAAAAGTTTCAAAAAATCTCCTCTAAGACGAATGACTTCGCACTTGTTGTTATAGACACGGTTTTTTGATTAAAGACGAAGGGGCTCAGTTCAGTAGTTTAGGCCAATCAACCGTTTATATGGATTTTGATACGAATTTGTGAATTTTGCTGGTGACTACCATCTGGCGATTGGAAAGAAAAAACGTTCAAATGCGATCGATAATGCCTCGCCTTACAGGATACCCACTGTTCGTTTGCCTGGATACCTTAAGATTTCCAATATTTACCTGAATTACTTTCGTCTAAATATTTTCTCTTCCCGAAATACAAACTGGCCTACACCAATTGCGATACAGGGTATACTAAGTTCGTACGAACGTACTACGACACACCTTTTGTTTTACCGATTGATTCTGAATCATTTTCTGAATCGATCAAAGCCTGTCTGTCCCTCCGATGTCTGTACATGTAAATTTGTGTTCGAGCTGCAGATATTTCGATGTTTTGATCACATTTGGTACACCGACGTGCTTTGCCCCAAGGGCGACCGCTATTGAATACGATTTGGATCGATCAAGTTTTTCGACCACTCCCCATCTAAAACCCTATTTTGAAAAGTCGTCATATGAATAAACTGTGTTAAGCGAACTGGTATAGAGGATATAATGGTGTGCCGTGTATCACAGTAGTACTTTTACTTATTATTATATCTGTTCGTATTTCAGAACCAAAATTTTAAAATGATAAACGTTTGAGTAAGTCTTAAACAAATCGCTTTCATGAAGAAACATGAAGCGATTATTTGAAGGTAGACCTTAAGATAATTAGTAAAATATCCGCCCAAGTGGCCGAGTAGGCAAAAGGTCTCCACTAATAACCCAATGGTCGTAGATTCAAATATCAAGTGCAGTAGAGTTTTGAACAAAGCCGATAACCTTGGATGCTAGTGGTTTAAGACTTTGGTCTTAGAATTTACTTCTCTGGGTAAAACATTAATGATAATAATTTGCAAAATATTTTACAACATATAAAAATATAATATGTAGAGAGAGGGAGAGAGAGAGAGAGAGTATATAAGATTCTTTGCATTCCTCTTCAGGCTAAAAAGAACTATCTAAATAATGTTTTTATTGTATTCGTAAGAGGAATAAAAAATTCGTAGTAAACTGAACATTTTCTCGGTTTTGTTGATTTCTCTATTTTCTTGAAGCATCTTTTTAGCCTCAATTTTTGTTCTGTTCATTTCAACCATTTGGTATATATACGCGTTTCTTTGTTTGTAAACAAAAGCATTTTCTCTAAATTGATCACCTTCACCTCCAAATGATCTTCTCTTTAAGAAATTTGGGAAAGAAAATATCGGCGCATGCTTTGGAAGAAATTACAAAAGGCAAAAAAAAAGAAACAAAAAAGAAACTAAAGACAACTTTCTGTTCGAAATTTTTGTCTCAAAAAGCTTTGAAAAGCTAAATGAATAGCCACTGATGTGGTCTCACCTTTTCAAAGATCAGTTGCCAGCGGACCTCTGCACGGAGTAGGACAAAAAAAAAAAAAAAACAGACCGAAAATAATAAGTAACGCGAGGCACAAGATAGAAGGAAAGAAGAATAGTGAACGAAAAGAAACGAAATTCAAGCAGTCCGCGGAAATTCATTAATAGAGATTTTCCAAGTTCTATAAATAAAAGAAAATATATATATTTATATATATACATATATATATATATATATATATATATATATATAACACCAGTAACAACAGCAAGCAGCTACACAGTGCTCTAAAGCAAGTGAAAAATAGAAAATTTTATTTTAATAAAATTTTAAAAAACATTTAAATTTAAAAAAAAGGAATTATAATAAATTCAACCTTAACGAAAAAAGTGAACGAGTTAAAAATAAATTTAAAAAAAAAAAACATTTCAAGCAAGAAAAAAAATACGAAAAATATTATGATATAATTTTTTTTTTACGGTTGTGCTGGCTACAGCCAAAGACGAAGAACAGAAAAAAATTTCAGTGAAATTCTTTTCTCACATAAAACGATTTTCATACGTTCTTCTCTATCGCTTCGTATCTTTCTTTAATTTTCTTCTTTTTAATTTGTTTTTTTTTTTTTTTTGTCTCTAATTTTAGTTTCTTTTCTTTCGGATTTTATTTCTAATATTTTATTTTTCGCCACTTTGTGTTCCCACAATATTCGCAAACAGTGTGCGTGTGCGTGTCTGCGGCTCTTTTAAATCGAATCATTTTCGTTAAATACATCTGCATATGTATGTACGCGCGAGCTAAATAGTAAAGAAAATTGAATTGAATGTGTTTTTGTATTCAAAAATGCATTACTCGCGTTTAAAATTCTTAACTTTCCTCGTTTCGACGTTCTTTGTGCTATCGAGTTATCCCGACACAGTCGAGTGCGCTAACAAGAAAGGTTCACAAAATAATGCAGCCAGCGCACCGCCTCCACCGCCACTTGAACCAGAAGCCGTCATCGAAGAAGTTAATGCTAAGCAATTGGAAAAACTTTTAAACGATAAGGATTATGTTGCGGTGTTTTGGTGTAAGTTTCAATAGACAATCCTTCTCAATCAGAAACAATCCCAGATCCTAGTGTAGTTAAGGAGATTGCAAGAATAAATATGAAAATAGTAAAAAAAAAAAGCCTTAATGATAAGTAATAAAGGCGTAAAATATAATTTATGGGATATTTGTTGAACAGGAATGAATGGAAAAAACGAAAAGAAAAGAAAGCTGAAGGAAACACAGATTTGTTATATATTTGCAGATACGTAGCGGAAGTTTCTTGCCATTCTTTCTTTTCGCTAGTTAGTGGGCTTTGTCGTGAATATTTTCTTCTAATTTTTCAACTTTTTTTTTAATGTTGGCGTTGTTTCTCTTTTAATATCAAATGCAGTTGTTGAGAAAATATGTGGTTGACATCATATTCATGTAAACATTGTATGCTAAGACGCATGCATGTGTGTCAATGTACGTACAAGTAAGAAAGTCTGGGAACTGTAAATGATTACTAAGGGTAATGAGCGGTAATACTGCATGCATACTGAGATATGAATGATGTTGAATGTTACTCATAAATTGAGATCAGAAGTGATTTTGTCACTATTATTATCGTCGATAGGCATCTCTCGTCAAATATCAAAATAGTCGGCATAAATTATTGGGTTTCTTTATCACTATCAACCCTTGAATGATGACCGTATAGTAGATTTTTTCTTCCTTAGCATAATAGACTTCATGAAGCGAACAGATTGTTGAGCAGAGCTAACTTCTGGTTCGACTTAAGCATGTCGATCTGTCAATCCGTATGCCAGCTGGCTCGTCGCCATCTCCGAACCTTACTTGTTATCTGCTTCTTCCATTTTCCTTCCGAACCGGCCAAATCACTCCCGTCTGTTAACCCGCGTTTCCGTTGGTTCGGGAATTCACTCATTAATCCTAAAGTCGTTCATCCATACTAACCCATGCATGTGTCAATGCATCCATTTACCTATCTTCCTGTGTGTCTGTCCGTCCATACGAAGAATGGCAAAGTTTCGTCTGCTGTGTTCTTCCATCTGATTCCTCAAAAATTCAATCAAAGACGGATTGACTACGGACTCATCAATGGACACGCCAAACGGTTGGAAGATAGCAACGGATTACTGGCTATCAGCTTTAGCCAATTCATTCCAACTTGTCACTGATATTGAGATCTTACTAGATCGGAAGTAAAATGCTGAAAATTAGAATAGCGTGGAGAGAAAATCTAAAACTAAAAGTTATTGCAACCGCAGACACTTAAGCGAACGTGAAAAAAAAAGGATTACAAAAATACATTTCGTCCTGAAGTCAAGTCAAGCATAAGTTATCTGAAATTTATCAGAATGCCTTATGCAGATCTTATAATAATAGGACAGGAAGATCAAGCAATTAGTAGGATGTGTATGCGCACGGACTTCGCGGACTTCGAAAATCTGTTTGTGAACGAAAATGGCTTTGAAAAGACTTCGCTTAATTAGGCAGACTTATGGTCACTTTAAGTAAAACTTGGTATCCTTTCCAATCTCATTGTTTGCTTGACAGCTTAGAACGTCTGTGGTAGATGCGTACTCTTCGGTGTAGGACCACCAAACCAAATGAAACCAGAGATAGTCAAATCAATTCAATATTTTGTATCCAAGCAATTTCCAGAATTTTATTTGCATTCCAGATGGTATATGGATATCACAGGCCTATTGTTTATAGCAAAACTCACCAGCATGAACTGTTAAAATGAGATAATCTCTGTAAACTAGGGGTGCAGAAAAATAAGCATGTTATATTTATTATCATTATGTGCGCAATCCGTACCGCTACCTCTAAGACCTATTGTACACAATATGTTATATTATGTTACTTCTTGCGATAACCAATCCTGTGAAAGAGCGTTACCTTCTCTTTTCTTGTCCTTCGAATAAGTGCATCCATCTATCTCTCTGTTTCTTGTTAAACATTTCTGATGGATGGATGGACGGAAGGTTTAACCATCAACTTAAAAGCCTCAAAAATTACTTTCATTAATAAATTTCTAAAATGAAGTGTAATTAAAATCAAAATTTTCTCTTTAAATATGAATAGCAAGTAAAATTATTGCTTTCAGTATTTGAATACATATTCCATTAAAAATAATTCCAACATGTACATCCATAGTTAGGCGCGAATTTTTCAAATCAAGTTCTATTCTTGCCACTTTTTGTGAAACCTTACAAATCTGTTTGTGTCGCCATCATACCACCAAATCGTATCAAAACATCTAAGAATATTATAGACGGACATAGTCGATCGTTAGTTACCCTACACCGCATCGTCTAGCACAGTCACTCACTCCTTTTGGTATTAATATACCAAAAATTAAAAATTATTTACATGCAAAGGCGTACTTTTCGTGGAATTTCGCATATTGGAGGATGCCCACAGCATCGCATGACGTGGTCCAAATTAAGCAAACTTAATTTGCCTCCTAAAAATATCATTACTTTTTTGTTTTTGTCGAAATTATACTTTCTCTTCGTGTAAGGCCTTCATGATAACCGTTATAAATGTTAGGATCTAAAAAGTAGACATATGGGGTCCAAATTCTGCACAGATATTTTTGTGTTAACTTGCTACCACGGACAAATTTTCATCATAAAATATGAAAAATTGAACCTTTTTCTAAAGAGATTATTACTTGTAAGAAATTTTGTGTGGGGTGGGCTCCAAGAAATAGGCCCATGCGGTTCACATTTGGTCCACTTAATTTTTATGTCAAATTAGTATTATAAGAAAATCTTCATCATAAAACATCAAACAGGCTTTTTTAGCATATAAGGACTTACATTTCCTATGAATCCTTAGGCTCGGTGGCATCCAAGAAATTGACCCATATGGTCCAAATTCGGAAAGGTTGATGTGTTTGTCAATTTGCTATTATGAACTAATTTTCGCCACGAGGCACTGAAAATTATACCTTTTTACCATATAAAGATTCCGTTTTCGCAGGAAGACGGTCTTAAGACAAATCACCTCAGCCGAACCAAATCTTTCATACCTATTTCGAACGTCGAAATATTATTACACCGCGAGTTTTGTTAAAAAATTTGGAAATTGGAATTTTACTTTATATAACGACTTTTGAAAATAAGGACTGGTCGAAGAAGTGAACCGATCCGAGTCGTTTGTCCTTGTGTACCAAATTTTTTCAAAATATCTCAAAAATTTCGACCTGCAACCTTAACACAAAAATACATGGAGAGACATCAAACGGACAAACAGACGGACGGACGTGCAGTCTTACGATATGGCTTAATAAAAGTTGGGTCTGTCTTAAACCCTTCTGCGCGCTGCATACGTCCGCGCAAACCCAATGCATCCTGAACCACAAGCGGCGTAACTTATAATGATGACTTCTAGGTATGTACAGTAACTATCACTGTACAGTAGCAATAACTAACTTACAAGACTGATGATGCTGAAAATGAAAAATTTGATTTGGCTGAACAGCTTAATATTTCAAAAAGATAAACACTAATATCAATGTTAAATAAATTTTAGATTTCCTTAATGAGCCATTATGTCGCAGATATATTTACTGTTGCCAAGTTGCACTTTGTGTGATGGTCCGCTGACGGTTTCTTTTAATTTTCCCCTTTGATTTTTTGACCGAAAGGAGGTGGAAAACTGATTTAGGTAAGAACCAATTTTCGGACAACAAATCTGTCCTAACGACGATGCAGTCCTTGCAACTATAAAATTCCATAACCGTTACTTCATTTCATTTCATTTTTATGGAGACGATTACGATTATTGATTGATTGCTTTTGCCGCTTCTGATTCATTATGCATGCAAATTGGAAGAATTCTTAAGAAATCATTCATTCAATGAATCTGTTAATAATATAATAAAATTTATTTAATTTTGTTTATTTCTTTTCATGCATATGTACTTATTTTGCGTTTTTCACTTTATTATTTAATTTTATTGCATTTTAAAAACAAAAAAACAAAAAAAGAATAAATAAATAAAAAGAATTTGATGTATGAGTCGAAAATTAATTTTAATTACAAAACTGCTCGAAATACTTGTTGATTTAATTCATAAAAACTTAAGAAGCAACTATGTAAGGTTAGGTATATATATATATATATACAAACACACACCCGCACACATATGCATAACAGGACTGATATATTTGTATATCCAAGCATATATGCATATATTTCTACGGTACGTGCACCCAAGCATATGTTGCCACCTTATTATGTTCCAACACAAGTAGACGAGCATTTTTGTAAACTTAATGTAAATATAGACGTACGTACAACAATGTTTGTTATATATACATAGATGAGTACGTGTGCGAGAGATAGATAGACTTTATATCTCTTTCATATTTTTATATAAAATGTTATCATTTTTGCTTTTAATTTCATTTATTTTTCAATTAAATATGCATTTAATAGCTTTTAGGGAAATATTGCTCACTACGCCTGTTGCGGTGTCTATGCACATGTACTATACGACATATACGGGCTGCTAAGGAAATACCGTTTGCTTTACATGCATGACGAACGTATATGAAATGTTTGTCAATATGTGAATTTCATCAAAAAAATCACATTTTAATAGGAAATAATTTTATAATTTTAATTAAATTAAACGAAATTGGATAAGTCTGGGGCTGTAAGTTTGTATGAGTATGAGTATGAGCATTTAAATGGGGATCGACAGATTACATATGCACAATAAATTGATTATTTTCATTCTCGGAGCGTAGTGGGATTTATTGCGACTGCTTCGTAATCATACACAAAAAATCATATATTTGTAGCCTTCAGTAGCGTTTAAAAATCTGCAAAGCTTATGTGCTTCTCTGCCGTCAGATTGTAAAAGATGGTAATCACGACGTTGGAACGCCGTGCGCGTGTGCTTGTGTGAAGTTAGATAAACGTATTGGCCATTATAGATCAGTTTTAAGGAACAAAGGCTTCGAAATAATCGTTTGAAGGCATCGCTTGTCTTAACATTTTCGCACACATTTTCACTGGTGACAATGCTTAAAATTCGCATCAGAGAGAAAACACGGTGGGCACAAAAGGTGCTATTTCTGCTCAAAATATCAACATTAGCTTCGGTGAGGTCTACATTACTTCGGCGAAAACCTACATAAAGTGGCAGAAGACCTAGAGATAATATTTTGACTATCAGCAAAGAGCCACAGGATTTTGCTGACTTCCGAAAATTCCCATAGAAAAAACAAATTTTTCAATTCTCCGTAAATAATGGACTTACTCTTAAAAGTGTTTTGAATTAAATTCATAGGAGTATGTATGTTCTAGATCCACATTGGAGCTTCAATTAAATCATATCGTGCTTTTACGTTTCACATTGCTTGCTCTGGACCCAACGTCATTACTTATAGAAAAAAGTAGTGAAAACATTATAGTGGGCCACAACCTACTAATAAATTATCCTACACCACCCACCACCCACCACCTATTCATATAGCGACATTTCAAAATAAAACTTTATATGTGAACTGGTTGAAAAAGTGATCCGATCCGAACCATTTTCAGTAGCAGGCCAATATACGAATATCATTAACGTATCCCAAAAATACTACCTTTGGGTTGAACACAGCTTAGATCGATGCAAAAAGTGACTACGAATCGATGCGTATAATGAAAGGTGGGTCCTTTTGGCTATTGTATACACCAGCACGATTTTGATATATCCTTGATGTGATTCAGTGATGCTAGATATATCCAAAACCCAACAAGTTTTCTTGTAGGGATAACAAACACCCCATTACGTCAGGCGAAACGGTCAATTGAAAATTCCATTTTATTAATTTGAACATTCGGCTCGTAACCAGTATATTTCAGTTATTTCAGTATATTTCAGGTATTTTTCTAACCCTCTGAGAGAAATGATGAAATTGATTTAAAGTTACGACAATAGAAAATAAACCAATTGAAAACATTATAGTCGCGTTAGGCCGACTATTAAATACCCCACACCACATTGCCTAAAACAACTCTTACTCTTGCCAAGAAACAGAAATTATACCCTGTTTTTATATGAACTTACCATCATCGAACTGTATATTAAAGGTTAATATTTCCAAATAAAAGCTTACTGCCTAATGGCAAGATTCTGGTTTTACACGTAAGATCGCGATTCCATACGTATTTCAATATATCATTTTTTTTTTATGTTGGTTGAGCTGTTAGCGCTCTGAGAGCGCACCCTTTTTTTGTTTTGCTTCTGATCTGAAGTGTTTTACTAAAAGTGGTACACTTTGCTTTAAAACAAGAAACAAGTAACAGTTACACCGAACGAATACTGTTTCGACTGGTGTAGTCCTCTTGGGTGTCTTCCACAATGACAAAGTTCGTAGACAACGCGGGCTTTTCCCTGAAAAATCACCCAGAGGGCTATAAACAGATTTCAAACGTTTCTCAAGTCCTTCAGTCAAGTCTGTGTGTGTCGTAGAAGAATTGTTATAATTAAAACCAAATAGTTTCCTTGCACAGGTGTGTATTCTAAAGAATTCTAATGAATAAATGAAAGATACCTGAAACACCAAACCACAGAGAGTTCCTGTTTTTACAAATTAACACTTAAAACAACTCAACCTTTTAATTGTTCCAACCTGACCAAAAAGTCTTAGCATTAAAAGTTGTTTATTCCTGGTAGGAATGCTAGATTGGTTGTTACGGAAAAGCCTACTTATTAGTTGCCCTATTTAGTTAAGCATTTCGTTTGTTCATCTTCACTCTAGGCAAGCGTTATCTTAGCCAGGGGTAGGAGTGTCAGTAATTCTGTCAAAAGTACTACAATGCACTTGCTCTAGTACATACAATAACAATAAACTTTGCTATTCGCCTCCTCCGACAAAGGTTCATGTCATGCTGTAAAAAAATATTTGTAGAGATCACGCACGCCTTATAAAATGCTTATGCTTTTATTTTTCTAACGGTGAGAATATCTTGGCAAAAGTTGAAGCTAGAAACTGAAACTCCGTGACCGCGTTTACAAGTAAACGATTTATCTAAAAAATCGCCCACTGCAGTAGCAAACTATAAATTAACGGAGCAGAAGTGAAAGTTCTTACAGTCTAGAAGAAAAGCTTAGCAAAGTAATCTTTAAGGTATTATGTCGACATGGTTACAATTAACCAAACGAAAATGTTGGTTTAACTATCACCGAAATGTGGGAATATGCTTATAGTGGACCTATCTTAATGTTTGTAATCTAAGAAAAAGGGATATACAATTTGGACTAGCAGAAGATTCCGACTCGATTTGGGCATATATATCCGCCGACACTTCCACATGAGTAGGCGAGTGACTCGTAAATCGCGACTACCTAGTCGGTGTTTTATGGGTTCAAATATCAAGCGCGGTAAAGCTTACTTTGGAAGTACTTTGGAAGCCACCAGGCTGCAGCGACCACCTCCCGAGCTCTTTCACTTTTCTTATTTACAAAAAGAAACTTCGCAAAGCAAGTATTTCTCAGGGAATCAAACAAGTACAAACATATATAAGTACCATCTGAATTTTGAATGGAAAACTTAGGCGTCACACGCCCATAATGACAAAAGCATGAAATTTGGATATTATGATATTGACCTAAGTCGTACTACAGGCATTACAATTTCAAATATATTGATAAGAATGTGGGCGTGATCCGCTTACAAACGCACTGCAATAGATAAAAAACATTGCTATCCGTAAACGACGAGCGATGTTAGTCTAAAATCTAGTGCAGACATGTCTCGGCGCATGTTTGAAAGCAACTAAAAAAAAAACCCATTCACCCAAAAGGCCCGATCGCACCCAACGGAATATTTGCTACTCGTAATGATTTTTGATAGCGAATACCTAAGATTCTCCCTAAAATCGAAGAAACCTTTCTATGATTCTATTTTAAAATTGTTTTATACGACAACAAACTCTCAGGTTTTTTATGAAATTTTTCATTTTTTGAATATTTACTCAAATTTCATTAAACTTATGCTCTTTTTTTCGCTTTGCTTGCAGATGCTCGCAGCTGCGTTACTTGTGATAAAGTGTTGGCCGAACTCGAAAAAATCGACGATGACACCGATTCGTTCGGTGTGGATTTTGTTAAAATCAACGATAAACGTCTAGCCAAGCAATACGGAATTAAAAATTTCCCAGCCTTAACATATTTCAGGTAATTTTTTTGAGAGCAGCTTGCTGACCAACTCTCTATATATGGAAAAAAAAGAAACAAAATAAGAAGAACTTAAAAAAGCAAACTTACCGTCAACTCTCTTCTTCTTGCTGCTAACAGAGAGAAAGAGCCCATTATTTATGATGGCGATCTTATGGACGAAGAAGGCGTTTTAGATTTTTTAACCTCACTAGAGGCTATGGATCTGCCCGATCGCATTGAAGAAGTCAATGCGAAAATTTTATTGAAAATCATCGAAGACACCGATTTCGTGGCCGTTTTGTTCTGTAAGTAAGAGATAATTTAAAAAACAGAAATACTTTTCATTTTTTATGTCATTAAAAAAACTTATGTAAAAATATAGATTTATATAATAATATTTTTTGTAATTTTGTTTAAAGTGTATGTATATAATTTTAAAGCAGTTGCAGTTTGTTTTCTTTTTTTTTTATTTGTTTTTTTTCCTTACGAAAGCCTTTTTTAGAATATGTGTTGTTAGTTTTTTTAGCAATAGAGCAAAAAGTGACTAAAAATGCTTAGAATAGCAATTTTCTGTTAGAGAGAAAATCTTGTGGCTAACCTCAGAAAGCATAAAACCAAAAAAAAAGAAAAAAAAATACCGAGTTTTCTTTCCCAAGTGAAAATGAATGGAATTTAAAAATTTTGTATAAATCGAAAAAAAAAACCAAAACCACAATGTGTGAATGTGTGTGAAGAATATTATTGTTGTCGTTTGTTTAAAGATTGAATTAATGATTCAAAGAAACTTCTATCTCGAATCGATCGCAGGTCCTGATCATGCCACGTGTCCACCTAGGGTAATGGGTAAGTTTACAACACAAATAAGTGTTTGTGAAACCCCCCATCCTTTCAACAAAAATCCGGCACTGTTACCTTCTCTTTGAAGAGTCGTAATCCTTTTTTAACTAAAAATTACTTATTGTACAGCAATCGTAGAAAAAAAAAAAGTACCCTTTTTACACTCACCACCCCCCTCTGCCCCTAATAGTTTATTATTGTACTACTAAACTCTTGATATTTCATTGTATGCATGCTCTTCTCTTTCTATATAGTATTCTCCCCTTCTTTGTTTTCTCTCTTACCCGTTACCCCATAATTTATTGCTTTGAAATTTGTTTACCCTTTAAAGCCAATACCCCAGAAACATTAACGACCATATTTGCAACCACCGTACGTGCGGTACTCACTACGGAACACAAAAAGTATAAATTGAAAGACCGCAGCGAATTGAAATTGAAATTAAAAAAATTGAAAAAAAAAAATAAACACAAAAGAAAAACAAAACAGAAATGAAATATTTTTAGCAGTCTTTCAACGACAACAAATAGCATACAAATGAAGATCGTAAACATGCCAATCTCTTACAAACGCGTATATAATATATACCACCTTTTAATATATATAGATGTATATATACATTTAGTCGATCAGTTAATATATGTATGTAAGAATGTATTTTAGAGTGTTTACTTAAGCGAAAAAGAAAAAAAATCTAATTTTCGACATTTATGCATACATATGCAATTGTACATCTCCCATCAAATATATTGAAGCGTCCGGGCTACAGGCCAGATTCATCATTTATAGAAGAGAATATGTGCCTCTATATATGTGTACTCATATGCATATGTAAATCTCATTATAAGACACAAATTCACATTTGTTCTTACGAGCCACATAACGCCAACCTATCCGCATAAGGAAGATGAAGACGAAATACAACAGTTTTGCGTATAATAATAAATTTATCAAATAGTGTGACAAGTTTTTAGAAAATTAAATTAATTGTAATTTAAATTCTTTTCTGCAAGACTTTCCATTTGTTTCTTCTTTTAAACGACAGGCACGTTTTCTTTTTCTTTTTTTTTTTTTTTTTTTTTGTTATCTAAATTGTAATAAGACGCGTGGCCTTCCAACTGCTTGTTTCTCCAATCGCAATCAGCTTAAATTAAATGAATCGGTGTCTTGAAGCATTGTCAGAAAGGCTAAAGCCTTAGTATTGTTTTAATCAAGAGGTCAGGCTGAATATCGCTTCATCAATGGCTTTGAAGCTCGTTTTGCCAAAAGAACTTTTCGCACGATCAGAGTGAACAAGCTTTCCTACTCAAAATCTTTTCACATCATTTTAACCCTATTTATCCAAGATATTTTACATAGTTACGCTCTTTGTGGAATTGAGAAATTTTCCAATTTCAACTTTTTCCCCGATTTCGAAGCACACTGATGCCGCGCACAACCTAACCGAACTATATAGAAACAAGAATTTATATCATATGGATTCCATTCTTATGTAATTTGTATGAATGTATGTATCGCGTAAAATGACGTTTCCTTTCCAAACGAAAAGTTAAGGTCATTAATTAAGGAAAATACAGCCAGAAGGCGAGAGTCAGCCCCAACTTAAAAACTTATCACTTGCCAATGCTTAAGCATTTGAATAAAGTGAACTCTAAGGAAATGGTTGACAACTGTGTTCACATGGGCAACCGAAACGAGAAAAAAAGCTGTTCTTAAACCTTTCCTATTAACCCGAGACGAACGTGTTTTCGCAGGTGTAAAAGTGCCAAGTGTAAAGTTTTTTTCACACCTAGGAGGGACGTAGCTAAGTCGAATTATAATCCCAAACTCATCAAACATATGTTCATCTAGCGGAAATGCGAAGCAGATGCTGAGTGGAGAACCACCAAACACGTTTGTAGGTGGGCGGTGGGGAGTGTTCGAAAAAATGGTCCAATCCAAAATACTTTTAATAGCGTTCGTCCGCCCTTTGGTTAAAACGGATCAGTGTATCAAATTTCATCAAAATATGTAAAAAATTACTGCCTGCAAGTTTAACACACGAAAGCATACAGATAGACGAGATTAAATTCCTAATCGATCGATATGCCAAAAGATGGGCCTTTCTCAAATGAATCTGGGTGCAGGGTGTACCTAATAATAGCCTGCCTTGTTATGCCATACGTCGCTTATTATTACATCCCACATTATTCGATCGCTTCAGCATCATTTTCTAAGCTTGTCTGTCCGTCTGAGCTGATTTTGATGAAGTTCGGCACGCTGATCTGTTTTGGCGGAAGGGTGAACGCTATTGAAAATAAAACCGGTAAAGGCGTGGCATATAGCAATCTTTTGTATCAATAACGGTACACGCATTCGCTACTCCGATCTCTAAAGCCTAAATTCTTCTCATTAAGCTGCGTCGAATTTGACAGCGACGTTCAATTTCGTAAGTTATTGAAAAAATTCGTAGTCTATGACATTCATCGGAAAATAACACTAGAACTGTCGGCGTTCTGCACATATCTATTTCTACCAAAAGGGATCATTTTGAACGGCTTTCTTTGTCAAATCGCTGAAGGCGTAAAAATGGAAATAAGGAGCTAAAGTTTGGCACAAATATTTCCTGATCATTTAGAAATCCGCAGCTAGAAAATGATTGCAATTGGTTAATATGCAAGCCCACAATGGAGAAAAACTGAAACAATCTCGACAAAGTAGGGAGAATCTGCTGCCGTAATGTTCGCCAGAAACACCTGCATGATCGATCGGTTTCGCAATGTGGCGATTTCACAAAAAAAGGGGGCTCAATCTAATCCCTTGTTGCAGAAGCAGGTCTTGGTCATCGATGCCTTGAAAACTAGGACAAGTAGAAAAAAATTGACTACAGATATTTGAAGGACTTGTCATATAAGTAATGGGAGACAAAAAATATTGCAACATTACCTGCCGTATAATCATTTGGTTGAAAATCGAAAATTAAAAGGCGTCAAAATGACGTAGTCGATAGTTATAGGGTTAAAATAAGTCTACCGAATAGTACGTGATTTCCGAATGACCTGGCACTCTGTCGCGTTTTCTCTTCTGGTAACAATCACTTCATCTCATAATATGGCATAAGAACGCCCTTCACATTTCTTCCGAAAATGAAAAAATAGACTAAAATCGCACAAGCGGACACTCACTCATAGCTCAAGAAGTAGAAACCTCGAGCTAACAAATGTTCGCATTATAAAATCTCTGACTACCATAAAGCATTAGCTCCGCATTAAGGGACGTAAATGCTAATTACAGGAGAGTCAATTATTGCAATCAGATTTTCTATTCACCCAAGCAATTTGCTTTTGGTTTTATTTTAAATCAAAAGCTACGCAGAAATCATTTCAGTAAATCGATGAAGTCTTTACTGTGTTAAGTTTCCTTTAACCAGCTTACAAACAAATGACTTTACGCATAGTCGAACGAATGGATGGACAAATAATGAAATTTTGCGCAAGAACAAGAGAAAGTAAATATACTCTGTGTCACCAATAGTGAATAGAGGGTGTAAATGTACATTCTTCCTTTATTAATTAATGAGCATTTAAAATGATTTTGATTTACACTCACACGAACCTATGTATATTTAAATTATAGTGGCATATGTATATCTATTTAATATGAGTATGCTTCGGCTCAGTTATTTCGTTGCATATACTATTTGTTGCTGCTGCCACCTACAATTGTTGTTAAAAATAGACCTTACAAGACTGTACTGTACGACATGTTTATATGTATGTTCGCTCCGTCTTATTTTTTGTGCGCATTTGTGTGATTAAAGAAAGAAAAGCAGCAAATTTCAAGCAGATCATTTCATTTCTGATCAGTTCACAAAAATTGTGTGTTGGTGTGAATTTAAAAAATAAAAAATAAATAAAAGATTAAAAATAACAACACATACAAAAAAACGATCTGCGGTGTTTTTAAAATATTTCACAAAATATAATAAAAATGTTTTTAACAAAAAGAAAACTAAATAAATTTTATTTAAGACAAAAACAAAATATATCTCCGTTGGCCCAAGAGTCCGCAGACTTTTTAGCAAAGAATTCGATTTCATTTACCGCGACACGTTAGTCATTGCGTGCTCAAACCCCAGTAATTATGTTAAACGGAAGTTATGTGTGTGGTGTGTGAGAGCGTGTTTATGTTTCTGTAAAGCAAGTGATGAGAAAGGAGGAAAAAATTAATAGTAACGTCTGTGATGAAAGCAATAATTAGCTCATTGTTTTGTTACCGACGCATACTTAGACAAGAGGTTTTTTAGTAAACCTGTTGACACAATACATAAAAAGAAATTTATTACATTAACGTCTGACATTGACACTCATTTTTGTATATTTTAGTATTTTTAAAATACATAGGCAGATATATATGTACACTTTTTTTTTGTTTATATCAGCACTCGTGTTGTTAGGCATAAAAGTGACACATTTCCTTCAAATGTTACAGTTGATGTTATTTGCAAATAAATTGTCTTCAAGGCTTGATAATAAATTTCTGCCCGTAACAAAGCTTTAAATATTTAAATGAAATTAAAATAGATTATGAAACGTTCTCTTTCTACGAGAATTCCTTTTAGATCAATCATATTTTCAAAATGAATTTCGAAAAAATATCTCCCATTTATAAGTCATTTGTATTCCTTTTTTAAATCTCTTCTCATATCCGTACTGTAGGACGTAGTTTTAAAGCAAAAAAAAACACATTAATTAATAAAATTGAATAAATTATACTTAGTTAAGTTTCAAATTCCATCTTCTATTGAAAGTTACCCGCTTTGATACTAAACTTTGGGCGAAGCAGTTCGAGGGAACTTAGAATACATTCCTCTGGATATTGCATTGGCCTACTTCTGTTACTTAGCCGTTAGCTTATTTTTAATTGAAACGAGTGCACAAAAATCTCTTCTTCTAGAATACAAAATTTATAAAAATAAAATCGAAGCGATGCAATCGATAGAAATTTGAATGACTTATTTTCACTTTTCCAAGACAGAATGTAATCAATATGGGAGGTCTATACTTCCTTGTCGCGATATTGACAAAGTTTTCTTTTTGCGACCAATGTTTAGTTCAACCCATGACAGAGCAAAGGGTTAAAAAGAAAATTGTTGTTTTTTCATATAAAAGTTATATTCTGCTAGAAGATTATAGTGAGGCAAGACCCGCCATTAAATGCCTATAATTATTTATATTGTCTTTGTATGACACGAGGTCGAACAAGTAGTCCGATCCGAACCATTTTTGATGGCATTCTTCTTTGGGCCAAAACATGTCGGTGTACCAAATTTCATCAAAAGATTTCAAAAATTACGGCTTGCAGGCTGAACACAAGAAAACAACATAGACAGAGAGACAAACTTCGATCGATACAGGAATTGATTCTGAATCGATCGGTATAATAAAAGGTGGGTGTATCCAAAGTCCTTCTGCGCGTTAGATACATCCGCACATACTTGATACACCCTTGCACCACAAGTGGCGTGAAGTACAAAAAAACAGAGAAACCTGATTAATTAAATCAAGATAACGGAATAGTGAAGCACGCTTTTGTGAACGTTTTTCTATCCCTTGCTTTTGGTATCAACATTTTAAGTTAAGTGTTGCAACCAATCCAAGAAGGCTATGGAAGCAATTTTATACACATCGCTCAAAGATATTTATAACTTCGCAAGTACGTACAGTTAGCGCTCTTACAACACACTTGAATATGAAAGTTGACGCTTTATATATTATTTTCAGATATTAGCTGCAATTTAGAAATACATACTTGCAGGCACACCTAGAACAGGTGTAATTGAAAACCTGAGAATTGCAATGTTTTAAGGGAAAAAAGACTCCTTGGTTTGGGATAAAAGTGTTTGTGGTTCTAATGGACGTTATTAAGCTGAATTCCCATCTTTGAATCTTTTCCGCAGGGAATAATTCTCTCATCAGTATGGTTTTAAAAAGTTCATGTGTTAACATTTTACAAATTATTTTCCAAATATGATAGCGGTATATATATATATACACATATGTTGTGTCTTGCTGCTTTGCGTCTTTCCTTTGCTTCCGAGGGCATACATTAGGTGTACAAGTAAATTCATTGCGCTGAAACATATGTCTTCATAAAACATATCAAACGCGTTCAATTTTCGACAAATGTCACCTATAGATAACTTAAATGTTGATCGCTGAACGCTGTAAGTTTCAGTTGTTTACAAGCCGTCGTTCAATATGGACCAAAGCGTAAAGAGAAGGATATCATTTATAGAACAGCATTTCCCTCTTTTTTACGGGATTAAACGTAAAAAAATGAAGCTCAAGCTACAGCAACGACTACGTTGGCTTGGAATGAAACGTAGTAAGCTGCGAAACCGCATACGTCCCTCCCTCTTCAGCAAAAGCAAGCAAGGGAATAATTGTCAGCCTAGTCTGCAAAGCTTTACTACATTCCCCATATTTCTCAGACCTGACTATTTCCGATGGCCACTTATTCAGAACGATGCAAACATATTTCGAAAATCAGTGATTAAGACTAGTTGAAGATGTCCAAAAATGGATCAATAGCTACCCCATAAATGGCAAAAGACCACAGCGAATGATGACGCATATTTCGATTGTTAAGTTTTGCAAGAAGCGTATTTTAAATAAACTTGAATTTTTTCAAAGAACGGAACGAATTTGCTTGTACACCAATTGTATCCTATATGCAGCAGTAAAGCTTAAAACCACTTAACCTAAAAATCAACAGTTACTCTATTGAATAGTCATGGCAGTTCATCTTAAATCCATATATGTATTTATACAGACACATATATATATATATATATATATATATATTATATATATACATATTATAGGGTAAGGGAGAGAAAGCGGGAGATAGAAAGAATGAAAAGAATGAGCTGCTTTAGCTGACTATTGTCAGATACATAACGTCGGATGGGTAACATCTGTTTATGTTGAATAGAGTAAATTTTATGTTAAGTCCTCCTGCTCCTTTGCTATTCTAACGGAGGTAGAAAGAAAAACCAACCAAAATCTTACCTATTACCAATTGCAAACCATTGCTTAAAGGACCACCTTCTTCTATAGTTTAATCAACTGCACTTGCATTGAGAATTATCGCAACTCATATCGAAAGTCGCTTAAAAATGTCAATATGAAGAAGGACATTTTGCTTTTCTGCTTATAGGACATGTAGGAAATATGTGTCGAGGTACCACCCTTGCATACAGATTTCAGAATAAAAAATTCCAAGTCGATTGAGCCATATGCGTAAAGCGAAAGCGTTTAACCATAACAAAAGTCCGCAGTCGACATATCCGCACGTCCGTCCGTCTATCATCTGCTTTTAAGAACAGGTACGAACGGAAACATACCGATTTACTGCAATATGGTTTCTTGCTTAAATAACAAAGAATGAATTTGAAATCTCCCGTCATCTACCCGGAGTTAAGTTAACGGCTGCCGTAAAAATGTAACTTACAATCTACAGGATTAAAGCGTAAATCAAATTAGTGCTCCTCAATACGTGCAATATGACGATGTCGTATTTCGATGAAATTAATTAATAAATTTGAAGTAATTTTTGTCCCTCAAACTGAACCAACTTTGTCTACTATCGGTTGTGAAGTGGATACTGAATTGCTCCGCCCAGTTTAGCACCGGATTTTATTTTACTATATACTGAATTATATTCTTATGTGTTTACGTAAGTCGGTTACACACGCTATACCAGCTTCACTTGTTGCCCTAAATGAAATAGTATTTTGTGTAGCTCCTTACACGCTACGAAGACATTATAAGTTTTGCTCTGAAAATTGTATATTTGCTTTTTGGTAGAGCAACGTTTGGGACCAAGTTGAAATAATTATAAATAAATAAACATATAAATAAATGTAAACGTGATAGTAGGACCATTTGATAGTTTAATGCAAAAGTAGACGTAATCAGTTCAAGAAGAAGCCCGCAATAAGAAAGAAACATTTTGCTATAGGAAGGCACTAACGTAAACATCTTTAACGGTTACTTGCAAGAACTTTTGCAACTACCCATAATTGAAAGACCTCTTCACAATCTTTGGATATGTATGTAAATGTAACTTTTTACCTTTCAATAACAAACTTACTTCAAACCCGCATTTAATTGAAATATTTTTGATTAGTTTGCTTGATTACCATAGATTTCGATTCAATTATTTCTACTTGAAAACAGTTTTCATTATTTGCAATTTAATTTTATACTTTTCTCAATTTTGTTTTTTTTTTTTTTTATATATTAATTTGAAGGTTATTCTTATCGTTACTGGTTCACTTTGCATCGTTGCTTTTTATTGGTTTTTTTATCTCTTAGATAAAAAAAAGTTTTTTCTTTTAAAATTATTTATTATGACAAACATTATGAAAATTTAAGATTTTCAAATTTTACTGTCACAAATACAGACATGTGAATACATATATATAACATATGTACAGATATTAAAGAAAGATTTTGTTTAACTTATGGCCATTAGCCAAAAACACTTGAGATCAACAAACGCGATAGAAGAACAATAAGTAAAAAAGAAGAAAAAAAATGATGATATGAAGAAACAATTGTAATGCGTGCTTGCCCGCATATGTAGATCAATATGTCACTTTTGCTCTGTGAACCGTTTACACGCACCGCAATAAAACTCAACTAACTTGGAAACGAAAGAAAGTGTATTTGAGAAGTGTTGAAAGAACTCGGAAAAAAAGGAGGAATATCACAAAGGCAAAGAAAAATATTTCATAAAACCAAATATTACGAAAAATGAAGGAAAACAAGATTAACAAGAAACATCTGTTTCATGTAGACATGTTAGCAGATGCCCAAAAACATTCTGTTCTTCATTTCACTTCATGAGACTATGAATGAGATGTCGAGCAACTTATAAATCTCCTTAAATCTTTTGAAAACCTTTTCCTCTCTCTCTCTCTCTCAACATCTTTCGACTCTTTGAACAGAAAAAAGCTTATATCTGCAGCTTTTTGGGACATTACAACAGAGCGCTTCAATAAAATGCGGCGGTAAGTACGTCAGTAAGATTCGGAGACCACGAGAGTGTTCATATGCCTTCAGATTCTTAAGATCTCTTGATTTGAGTTCACTCCCAACATTCCTTCCTCGAACATTTTTATAGGCCTCTTAAGCAAGTTAGTTAGTGTAAGCGGGTGCATATGTGGGTAACTGTTCAGAAAATGATCAAAGCGATAACAGTTAAAATGTATGACGAAATGTGCAATGGAATGTAGAAAGGGAAGCTCTGAAAGTCGTAATTCTACTTGGCCTCAACATCTATCTAATTTATTCAATTTTCTGTTATCTTACTTCTCTTTTCCATGGTCGTTTGTGCTGCTTCGTTATGAAGAAATAAAATGACGACCACGTTCTTAAAACTCAATTAACTTAATTCATTTAATGCTGACACTTATCTCTGTAATATATTGTGTGAAAAGTGCTGACAGCGCATTCAAATTTTATTTTATTTTATTTACTTCAGCTTAAGAGCTTCCAGTCCAACAATACTTGTTATGAGATGGATTGCATGAGTTGTTCATCTGTCCGTCTAATGTCTGTCCATGAAATTTTTGATTTCAAAGAATCCCTCAACGATCATTACATCCTACAGCCCCACTTGCAGCGCGAGAATATGTTAAGCTTGTGCGCATGCGGTGCGACATCGAGAAGGGCGTGAGATATGCCCATATTTCATCACAGCGATCGATTTCGAATCACTTTTTGTGTCAAACTAAGCCGGTCTGTCCTTCTGTCCGTCTTTCTGCCTGTCTGTATTCTTGTGTTCAACCTACAGGTCGGCAATGGACACAGGGACAATTCATTGACAACATTGCTGAGTGCAAACAAATTGAATTATTTGAAATTTCGTCACGGGACGAATGTGAACCGTGGACTGGCTGTTGCCCATGCCTGCACTATATAAGTTTTCACTTGTTTTTAAGTGAATTTGAAAAATTTCGGTAGAATAAAATAACATTTCTTGACTCCTCTTCCATATAAAGATTGTTACCGGTAAGAAGTAAGCCTTTGCATACCATCAGAATTTAATTTTTAGTACTTTACGATGAAAATCGATCGTCATTGGGAAGGCAACGTATAAGTTTATTGCGCTGAAATTCGAGCACCTTGAGTCTTGCACCTGCTCCTATCTGAGGACTTTCATGAAAAGTGAGGCTTAATATGAAAGAGCAATTAATGTGACGAGAAGGTGTTTTCTGAACAAAAGGACAACACTAAATTGAGCCCTCCCTCTGAGAATATGTTTTCAAAAGTAATGTTTACAATTCTTTTTTATGAAATTTGTATATTTTGCATTGTGGTAGGCAGAGTGGCGTAAGGTATATAAAGGATCGACCTTGCCCTTGCCCAATCACAGCGTTCTAAATTGTTTTAACGCGAATGCAATGAAAATAAATTACACAGGATTACATCACATTTACTATTGAAAAAAGCAGGAGAGATGGAAGATAATATTCTACGTTTTCGCCAGCAATTTGGCTTAAAAAAAAAAACCAAATGCAAAAACAAATGAAAATTCCCATACATGGGAGACATATTGTCTGTCCAAAAGAAATTTCTATCTGACTGTCTATTCTTCGATGGCTACTAATCTTTAACTTTGCTATGTACATTTAACGATTGCTTGCGATGGCTCACATCAATAACTCTACATAATCCAAGGATTGCTTTTATGAGCTTAACTAACACACAAATTTTGTAACGTTTTCTTGATACCTTTTCTTTATTTTGTTTATTTAATTTCTCGTAAATGCATGCTGCTTGCTTTAGTTCAGTGGTAGAGGAAATTTTCTTAACTTCCTAGTAGAGAATAAAATTTTTAAAATTCCTTACAATTTACCCTACACAAGAAGCGAGTTCCGTTTAATGAAATTTCAATCCTCAACATAAAACAACACACTTTGCTCGACGCTTAAGACTTGCGTTAAAAATACAACCAAGAAATTCTTTAATTTTGTTTTCATCACATTGTTTTTCTTCGTCAAAATCGCAGATAAACCGCAATGTCGTAAATGCGCTAAAGCTTTACAAGAATTGGAGAATATCGACGATGAGGCCGATCAGTTGGGTATTGGTTTTGTGAAAATACACGATGAAGCTTTAGCGGAGGAGTATAATTTGGGTGGCTTGCCGGCTTTGGTTTACTATCGTCATCAGACACCCATTATATATGAAGGTATATGCACATAAAAAACCCATCAGATTCCAACAAAATTCACATCTAAACTCCCGGACTTTTTCCCTAATTATTAAACGCAGGTGAACTGCAACGTGAAGAGGATGTCTTGGAATGGTTAGTTCAGAATAAATCCACCGGCGATGAAGATGACGTTATAGAAGATGTTACCCCAAAAACTTTAGCCACTTTAATCAGTAACATCGATAACTTGGTGGTATTATTTTGTACGTCAAATGAAAATCTCTTTTCGTTCGCAAAAAAACTGATCGATTTTGATTATCTTAGATGATCACGGCAATGATGATTCAATGACCGTATTAGAAGAGCTAGAGCAAATTGATGACGACTGCGATAAGCACGGCATCCAGTTTGTAAAAATTGACGATGCCAAGACCGCAGAAGAATTTGGTATAGATACGGTATTTAAATGTTTAAAAAGCAGAGAAGCCAAAAATGCCGAATAACATTATCTTGCCTTATATACAGATTCCGGCCATAGTTTATTTCGAGAAACAAATACCCAATATATACGATGGCGACCTTATGGATGAGGAACAAATTTTGCAATGGCTTATTTCGCAATTGGAGCACGATGAAATTGAAGATGTTACCGATGAGATGCTCGATAAAATGGTTAAAGAAGGCCGCGTCTTGGCCGTTCTATTCTGTAATAACTTTGATATGAAATTATTGCTTTAAGCGAACGTTCAAACACTTTCTCTTTGTCACTCGCTTCTCTGTTCTACTTTCATTTTAACCTGCAGATGATAATAATGATGAAAAATCGGAAAGAGTCTTAGAGGAATTGGAAAATATAGATGATGAATGTGATCAACTGGGTGTAACGTTTGTCAAAATTGATAATCCCGAGGAGGCCTTGGAATATGGCATCACTAAAGTTCCTAAACTCATTTACTTTGAAAAAGGCATTCCAACCATTTATGAAGGCAACCTAGAGGATGAAGAGAAATTGCTTAAATGGCTTGAAGAACAAACCAATTCCGACCAAATTGAAGATATAACCGACGAAATGTTAGATTTGATTATCGAAAAAATGCCACACGTAGCGGTTCTATTTTGTAAGTTATATTGTTTCGTTGTTTTTTTTTTTTTTTTTAGGCGCAGAAGAATTCGTCGTTGGCTTTAGGCTTTAGGCTTGAGTTAGTTAGGAATAAGGGTAAAGTTCCGCTTAAGTTAGTTAGAAAAGCTTGCGATTGCTAAGCGCTTAATAATAACTTGAACGTTAACTTCTAACAGATTCAAGAATCGACAAAATGCCGGTGCTACTTTGAAACTTTTTATATCTTATATCACTGGTACACAAGAATACAATAGCGTATTGAGTTTGTTCGAATTTATATAACATTCGCAAAGACTTGACTTCTGTTATGTCGATCCAGTCAGAATCGCTTTCTACATCGACCTAAACTTGTCTGACAATCTGTCCGTCTGTCTGTCCACCTATCTGCCTGTCCGTCTTACTTCATTGTGTGCAATCCACCGTGGCCTGCTTTGACCTAATGACGAACTTATTCGACTGTGTTCGAAATAGTACCTTCCACAGGAAAAGTCGTTATATGAATATTCGAAATAGTATCTTCCACAGGAAAAGTTGTTATATGAATATATAATCGACTCTTTCATTATAACGGTCAGTTCAAAATCACTTTCCTGTCAATTCGCCTGTCCACCTTGTTTTTGTCGCAATTTCTGAGATCTTTGATGAAGCTTGGCACGCCAATATGTGCTGGCCACTTCCCATATAACACCTTATTTCGAAAAATCGTTATATGAACAATCGCCCTGAGCAAAGCGGCGTAAAATATTTAATGGCGAACAGTGTTTTTATGCTAGTGGTCACTCCTTGTTGTAATTATATTGTACATAGAAACGCCGTCACCTAGTAATGTCTTAAACAGGCAAGCTTGCTTGCGCTAAGCTAAGCGCTTTGCTAGAAAATGGTCATTAATTTCTAACTTGGTCAAGTGATTAATTTTCAGGCAACTTTTAACATTTCTAACCATTTTCTCTCTAAACTCAATTTTTTTTCAAAATAATTTTACATTAATTTTCAGACTCTAAACAGTTGTCATAAAATATACAAATTCTAAGAGGATATCAGATTCGTTTATGGTGAGGTACAAAAAAAGTTTATATTTGAAAATTGAAATTAAAGGCGTCCAGTAAAGACATCCTTGTGTCTTCAGGTTATGAACAAGCATAATTCATTGCGTGTCTGAAAGAACCTTTTGGGGTTCTGCATAAGGCAACCATTTATTTAGTTAATCTTATAAAGACCTACTTATGACCTACACTTTTTTGAAGAAATAAAAGTTTCCAGAACTTTTACTTGGAGTTTTATTAAAGTTTCTTGATTTTTAAAATGCGTCGTCTTGTTTTCTTTATAATCCTTGTAATGTACAGATGATAAAGATCAAAAAAAATCCCAAAAGATTTTATCCGAATTGGAAAACATTGATGACGAATGTGATGCGAATGATATCGCATTTGTGAAGATTGACGACGATACCGAAGCGAAAGAATGGGGTATTGACGATATACCCGCGATGGTGTTATTTGAGCGTGGCATACCTCATGTTTACGATGGCGATCTAATGAAAGAGGATGAATTGCTTGGTTGGCTAGTTCATCAGAAACGTTACTCGGAGATACCCGAGGTGACTGATGAGATGAAAGACAAACTGGTAGAGAATACCGAACACTTGGCCATAATCTTCTGTAAGTATTAACATGCTATTAGTGTCCGTTTATTAAATGTGGGTTGAACATTTTCGTCTTCAGATGATAAAGATGATAAGCAGGATATACGTATACTAAATGAGTTGGAGAATATCGACGATGAATTAGAGAAGGAAGGCATTGTTATAGTACGAATCGATAATGCAGCCGAGGCCAGAGAATATGGCTTAGATCATTTGCCGTCTTTAATTTACTATGAAAACAAAATACCAGCTCTCTACGAAGGCGATCTAATGAATGAAGACGAAGTCTTAGAATGGCTTATATTGCAAAAGAAAACAGCCACCATTGAAGAAGTAACCGATGAAATTTTAACGAATTTGATTAATGACCATGAATATGTGGTAGTTTTCTTCACTGGAGCCTGCGAACCTGGAGAAAAATGTGATCGCACTTTAGTAGCTTTGGAGACCATAGATGATGAATTAGATGAGACCGGCATTATATTCGTGACCACCGAAGACACTGCCGTAGCCAAGAAATACAATATAAAAACATATCCTCAGTTGGTGTTCTTTAGAAATCGGGATCCCTTAATATTTACTGGCGACTTGGAAGATGAAGATGAAGTTTTGGCTTGGATTACGGATGAAGAGACTTTAGAAATCCCAGGGCGCATAGAAGAGGTCAATGCTAAAATGCTGGATAAAATTTTGGCCGAAAACGAGCATGTCGTGGTATTCTTTTGTAAGTGTAGCAAGAGTCAAGCATTAATGTTTCTGCAAAAGTGAACACTTGGATTCTTTAAATTCTCTTTTTTAGACAACGAAGGCGATAAGAAATCGCAAAAAATTTTAAATGAATTGGAAAATATTGACGATGAATGCGAAGAAAAGAATATAGATTTTATTAAGACATCTGATGATGACATTGAAAAGGAATATGATTTGCCCGGACTGCCGGCTTTGGCTTTTTATCGTCATAAGTTCCGAACGATATATCATGGTAAACATTCTTTTACGGTGGAGAAGCCGTCTACCATATATTTTATTGTGTTTTTTCTTTTTCTATTTAGGTGACCTTATGAAGGAAGACGAAATTCTGGAATGGGTTATAGAACTTTACGAATCGACGGCCGATGTTATCGAATCGGTAGATCGTAAAACTTTACAAGTCCTCATTAACGATGTCGAACATTTGGCCGTATTCTTCTGTAAGAACTAATGAAAAAAACTAAAAACATTGTAGTGGATCGCGATCCACCATTAAATATCCTTCATCACCCTACACTCATTCACATAACGATTTTTCAAAATAAGCCGTTATATCGGAAGAGATCAAAAAAGTGGTTCGATCCGAACAATTATCAATAGCGTTTGTCCTTGGGCCATACCACGCCGAGTTTCAATAAAACATCTCAAAAGTTACGACGTTTAAGTTGAACACGAGGAAACAAGACGGACAGACGGGCACACAATCTTAGGAACAGTTTCTCAGTCGATCTGTATAATAAAAGAGGGATCAATAGCAAGTGGTTCTGGGTGTTACACACATTCGTACAAACTTAATATACCCTTGTATCACAAGCGATGCAGAGTATGAAAATAGACGCAGATATTACATGATTTTTTGATGGTTTATTCTCCCATCTCTTTTACGAATCAGACGATAATAAATGTGATTCATGTTCTGCCATATTGGAGGAATTGGAAAATATTGACGATGACACCGATAAACATGGCATACAATTTGTTAAATCAAATGACGTGAAATTGGCCCATGAAATTGGAATTTTTGCTTTCCCCGCTTTGGTTTACTATGAGACAGGCGTACCGATCATGTATGATGGTAAGTACCGACCTATATGCCCCTCTCGCTGAGTCCCTTTTCTTCTTATTTGACTTTTTATTAATTGTAGGTAATCTCAAAAATGAAAACCGTGTACTGCAGTGGTTGATCAATCAAAAGAGTAAGCGTTTATTGTTCCAATATCGTCTTTCCCTTTTCTCTGTTACCTTTTCTTCCACTCTTATCACTCACAGCATATATATATCATATGTTTAACATGAATATATTCTTTTTATGTGCTTTAATACAACGATCTCTCATGTGTTTAGGTGCCTATCCTGCCTTTCATTTCCTGGACTTTATACCTATCTGTGTAATTAATGTTATTAATATATATAAACAACAAATTTTTATTTACAGTAGATTTTCTCAAATCCTAATGATTATGGTCTCAAAGTCAGCATTTCTCACAATTTAGTATAGTTTTCTCAAATTTTCTCCCGAACATTCCGTTCAAACTCCGTAAGCCATATGAATGAAATTCTGTTAAAATTCTCCCCCTTTTTATTGCTTTAGAAATAATTGACAATTGTATTGGCAATCCCACGTTTTATGGTACCCTTTGAATATAATATTCCAACCTTTTTTTCTTTTTTTTTTTTATTCAAGAAAAAATTTTGGAAGATGGAGAAAAAAGATTTGGGTATAAAGAATTATATTTTGAAGGAGTTTTTACAAAGAACTTTTAAAATAAAGAGTGTACATAATTTTTTGTAAGACGACTTAAGCTCGTGCTCTTAATAGTATCACAGAGACTTCAAAGGTCACAAACAAGGCCATTTTTCTTTCTAGTTTTCGTGGCTTAGCAATCTTGGTTTGGACTTTATTTTAAGTACCCAAACCCAAACCGAGTTCACCCGTGACGAGAAGACACAATGTTGTTTTGCCTTATGACTAGTGACCGGTCACAATGCCAGAATACGGCTGCTAATCTAAATTTAGTAAATTTTTCATTTTACAAATTCTTACTTACGACTATAGTATGCTATGCATGTAATAAACAACAAAATATCGTACACGATAATTAGTAAGGCGGAATTAAGGAAGACGACCCAAAGCGAGTATAACGAATTTCCTTTCTACACATCTCACCAAAAGAGGGCGTAAACTTGCTTTCTTGAAAAAAGAAACAGAAATGCTTCTTGTTGATCTCATCAAACTTGAGCACTGTTGATCAAGCAGAGCCTCTGCATCAACTTGGCTATATCAGGTCGTCTGTCCGTGTGACGAATCACTTGGAAAATACTCCCTATATGTGTAACACCGTAAAGATCACAAAGGGATATGCAGGGTATGGTGAAGAGCGATGGCAGCCCAGCCTAGTTATGCGTTCGATTGGTAAGTGATATACTTTTACCGAACGAGCATTAACTGTAGTTACGACTACACACCAATTGAGTTACGGTTTGAAGATTGAACCTGGGTATGCCGGTGTAACAGTGGCGCTTCTCAAGTACTTGGCTGCACGAATGTGTATGTTCGCCTATACATGTATAAACGCTGCCAACCGATGTAACCACGTTCGTTCGTCTGTGTTTCAATATCGAAATTGCTACGGTTTCAAAAATTAATATAAAAATCTGAAACTTGAGATTACTCGAGGGCGGTAAGGATACCTTGGAAATTTTTTCTTAACAATTTTTTTTTTTCATTTTAAATTTCAAATCCTGTAAGGTACTCGAAGACAACAGCATTATCTCAATTCTCCGCCGATTAAATTGAAATGCTAACTACGTTCCTAGCAATATTCTCTAATAAAATACATGGGATTTTTTCTGATTGCTTCTTTGCCCAAATGCAATATTTTCAAAATATTTCATTGTCCATCTGTATCACTAGAAAATGTTTATGTGAAGCCATATGCTAAATTTGAAATGGATAGCTAGGATAGATGGTGTGATGTATTATGATAAAAACACTTGCGGGAACTGCCGTTGTGCAGTTTTCGCTAAACGGAAAGCAAACAAAAAGATGAAGAAAAAATATTGCGTCAGGTTCACCAATGTGGAACCGATAAGAGTGTTGTTTGTCAAAATAGTGACGCAACAAAAACTCACACTAATCAAAGTATTCTGCAAAAAGGATATACATCGATCAGAATTTATTCATTATTTTCAGGTATGCCAACTTTCTTCAGGCATACGCCTTCTTACAATATAAACATACATTATATTGGCAGGGTTACCGGCAATCTTACAACTATTATTAATCCCCACAAATAGATGTTTAAAAAAATATTTATTCCGAGGAGTGTACAAGGATGTTGTCCAGTGCTAGATAGAAGTGATAGATACTTTCATGCTATACAAAGTAGGTCATGAGCTTCCGGAAAACTGGTTTTCAATTAAGTCATTGATGGATTGATAGTTTAATGTACCGCACGTTCGCAGTGTCACTTGAAATCTTCATATCCCATTGTAGCCTGTGAGGAAAGTAGTGAGGTCCTCTAAAATGCGAAAGCATAAACAGGTTTTTCGAAGTCATATAAATACAATATTAAATTAAAAACTTGTATCCAAATCTTTACTTTTTTTTGTTAAAAAAAAAAAAAAAAAAATTAAAAAAAGTTATTTCTCACCCCTATAATTTTTTTTTTTTTTAAATAAACTGTGTAGGATTTTTGGAAATGCATGATAACTGCACAATAAACTGCATTTTGAAGCGTTTTTCTTCCCCAAATCCACACTAGGTTTTGTTTTAACTTATTTTAAAATTAATAATCAAAAAACAAAAAACAAATTATTTTTTTTCAAATATTTTTTTTTTTTTTTCTTAATTTAAACGATTAAGTTATTAAAAAGAAAAACATAGCTGACACAATGTTTATTTATTTAATTTACATTTTCTTTTTTTTCTCTTTGTTTTTAATTATTTCATATATATTATAAAAAAATTTAAATAAAATTAAAAATTAATATGAAAATTAACTAAACTTTTGCTTAATTAAAATGTAAACAAATTAATTAATAAATTTACTCAATAAATACATATATTTTCTTTTTTAACATGAATTTCGAAAAACACAACTAAAAAAAAAAATTCAAACCAAATATAAATTTGTTCCAAATCCTTAGGTATGAAAAGAAATTATTATTTATTGTTATTTTTTTTAAATATATAAAAATTTAGCGTTTAGCGAAAGCATCAAAAACATTTTGTCAGTTATCTTAGTTTGTATTTTTGTTTTTTTTTAAATTTTTTAAATACGAAAAATAATAAAATAAAATAAAAAATTTGCCAATAATTTCAAAGCACGCTTCATTTCTTGATTTTTTTCTTATGTAAAAAAAAAAAATAAAAAATAAAAAAATTAAATATATAAATATTGCAAATTATTTACCTAAAAAAAAGACCAAACCAAAGAAGAAACTTGAAATACTAACTGTGTTTACTTTTGATTCTAAATGAGAAAATAATATTAAATTTATTTATTGTTTGTTTAGTAAAGAAACTAAGTAACGTGTGTGATTTTTTCTATATATTGGTTTTTTTTTCTTTTACATTCTTTTTTCTCTCCTTGGCCTTCGTTTGTTGTTGTAATTTAATATATACATATTTTTTTTAAATTGAAAAATGAATGCGAATTTCTTCTTTTTTTTACGTTCCATAACGTTACGTTTGTTCAAATGAATAAATAAATCTGACAAAATGTTTTTGTTTGTTTGCCACACAGATGACGATTGTTTCTATGTGGGCTTGGGTCATGATGGCCGTGCCGCTAAACGTGAATACAAACCATTCCAATGCTGTCCAACAAAATTGGAAAAATCAACAAAAGTTCCTAAACTGACTGCTCAGAAGATAGGCTTTAGTGATAATGATGATGATCATCACACGAAAAAACGTGCCGGTGGCAATTTTAAATTTAATTCTCCTGAAACTAAAACCCCGACACCCGATCACACTGCAACGAAGAAACCCGCCGTTCATAAACCGAATGTGTCTAAACACCGTAAACCTATCATAAAAAAGGATAGTGATGAAGATGATGATGATGGCGATGATGATGATGATGATGATGACAAGAGTATGGATAAAAGTAGTGAAAACGATGACGACGAAGTACCTTTAGTTAAAGTTTCGTATGCTAAACGTAAAGTCCCTGTAAAAAAATCCAGCCAACAAGAGGACTTTAAACCCAATAAGAAAGCTAAAAGTTCACTACCAGATGCTGCCACTGCCACGACAACGCCGAAAAAAGCTCATACCAAGGAAAAAAAAGATGAAAAATTCAATATTAAAAGCGGTACGTTTGACTTTACCAAATATATTGTTTGGTAAAGGAAAAATTGAGTTCCCGTCGCCAGGCAATAAATTTTTCTACAGGACTACAAGTTTGCTTGAGTGTTTGCAAAGATTCCTTAAGCATTAAAAGGCATATTAATCGGATAAGCTTTTGCTTAAGAAATTTTTTTTTATATATTCTAGAAAACTTATAGTTCTATGCTTTTTCGCTATTCTTCTTCGTCTTTACTATCAAACTATTCTTCCGAAATAACCTAACTCCACTAACTACTTTGGCAAAAAGCCTCCCATCTTTTAAGTTACACTCTACAACACCACGATTACTGTTTGTTGCTATCTTCGCCTCGCAAACTCTTTGCCTTCTAACTTATCGCGTCTATAACCTTCGTTAACCGAAAGCTTACTACCTTCAAAGGCACGGTCTACAAGACCGTCATTTTCGCGTTCTACTTTCTTTAGCCTACTGACATTGCGCGTCTCTCTTTCTCGCTCTCCCTCTCTCTCTTCTTTACTTCCTTTCTTTCTCTGTCAAGTTAAGTTTCATTTGCCGAACCTTTCTTCTGTTTGTAGAAAGCTCGTTTTTGTAGCCACCACAGGTTCTGCCTAAAATTTTACAAATCATTCTTACGCAGAGAACTACGCCTTCAAGAAGCCGTAAAGAAAAAATATGATCTTTTTCAGCGTAAATGGCAAAATTTATCTATGCGCTAATCGGTCTGGCAAGAATAAACATAGCCCTAATTTTTTTCTTGTTATTCTCCTCACTCATCAAAATGGATTGTACGTAACTCGCCACAATTATTGATAACCGAATCAATATTTTCTGCATGATCGTTAAACGAGTAAAAAGACTATAGCCTACAACACTTCGCTCCATAAAGTTGTTCATGCAACGACTTTTCAAAATAAGGCCCTAGATTGGAAATGGTAGAAAAAGTAGTCCAGTCCAAACCATTCTCAAGAGTGTTTGTTCTTAGGACAAAACATGTCGGTGTACTAAATTTCATCAAAGGATCCCGAAAATGGCGACCTGTATGTCGGACACAAGAAAACACGGCGGACACACAGCCAGACGGAGATATAGACGGCCGCGTACATGCACCGACGGACGGACGGACGGACGGACGGACGGGAAAATAAAATTTTGGGGCGACTTTGAACTTATCGGTATCATAAGAGGTGAGTCTATACCAAGTCCCTTGTTTTGCACACATCTGCACAAACTTAATAAGCTTGCCACCACAAGTAGTGTGGAGTACAAAAACCATGTGAAGGTAAAGCGGAGTATGCAACCGTAAGAAGTTTTTAATTCATTCAATTGTCCACAGTCTGCTGCCCAATCACTTAAAAATAATTTAAAAAGTGGAATAAATAAAATTAGCTCCGTTCGCTCGCTCCCTCTCTTTCTCTTTCTCTCTCTCGCTCTCTCTCTCTCATCACTCTAACAAGCAATGAAAACCCGTGGTGGATATTAAAAGATTCGGCCTGTGTTGAATAAAACTTTTCTCGTTTCTCAAAAGCACGTCTGGCTTGTATGAACTATGCCTTAAACATATTACTTTATAAAGATATATTTTGTCAAATTCAAATTCTGAATTCATATTTCAGCTTTAACTACTATTGGCTAGAATTGGAAAAAAACTTTCAAATTTCAAAACGCAAGATATTCTAAGGTTGTGTCTTTAACTAAATGGATAAGAAATAAAAAAAAAATCAAACAAAATAATTGTAATAAAAATTTGCGGTTCCTTTAATTAATTCATTTTTCATTTGTTTACTAACATAAATATGTTCTTTGAAAACCGATCCTTTAAAACTTCGAACGCCGCGCGCATATAAGCATTTTTTTCCTATAATAAATCTTTCAAACCTTATAATACATTATAAGCGAAATTCAAACCAACATATAACTGATTGAATAGCAAAATATTTACGCTAACATCCAGTCCGAAGCACCTTCTCACCCAGCTTACGATAAACCCCAATTTTCAATAACAAAAGGGTATCAATCTCTTTGGTATAATAATTTTAAGGCTTTTTATTTTAAAAATTTTAAAAAAGAATTTTTCTTGAATTAAAAGTTCAACCAGTTAACGGAATTGTGGTTTTTATAGAAATTTTATGCGATTTTTCTAGAATTTTTAAAATATTTTTATAAACATAAAAAACGAATTAACTGTAAAAAATTATTTAATATTGAACAGAAATAATTGAAATCTTTTCATGAAATTTTTATTAAACTTACAATTTTTTTTTTTCTTTTTTTAATAACAAATCTACTATAGTTTTAAGATAAAAAGAAAAAACAAATCAATTAAAAAAACATTTACATAAATTCTTATGTAAAAAAAAAAAAAAGAAAAAATGTTGTTAAATTTTTTTATGAAAGAAAATGCATATGTGTTTCCGTACGATATTGTACATACTACCATACTAATACTACACTATTTTTATTAGAGAAAACTTTTAAAAAAATTGGGACAAAGTCGGATAAGATCGAACATTTGATAGTCACAAGCAAAACGTTTTTGTTTAGTTTACGTAACGTTTACGTAAAATCCATAAATATATCCGAAGAAGACTATAATGTTAATATATTTTCTTCGTGTAGGACTCGAAACGATTTTTCAAAATATCTATATAAGAAGAAAGGCCCGAGTCCCGTACTATTTTGGTTTGTATTATACATTTTTACAAGAAGCTCGCGCTTTTTGCAGACGTGGACTACCAGTTTTGTATTGAATTGAATTCAAATTGCATCAAAAGGCCCAATGAGCTGTAAAGAAGAAGTCGTTGCTGATTTCGGAATTTTCATTTTCAATGAAAAATGGATTTTATTTTATCAGGCCAACTAATGTTGTGCTGGGTATAAGCAGCGGTATAGGCTAGGTTTGTTTCCCTTAGATATGTCTGCCAAAAACAACTAAAATAAACCTACTCTTGCTTAACGCAAGATTCTGCATCGCTCTCCCCATTCGTCCGTCCATCCGCCCGTCCTCATCTGTTGTCAAACGAACAGTAGGTAGTTGCGACAATTGAGTTAGGAAACCGCAGCTCGGTAGACATCTTAGTGCTGCTATCATATAGTCTAGTGGTTAAGATGTCCGATAATCAGTCGCAACTAGGTGGCTACAGCTCATGTCCGTCATTGTGCTGTGTATGATTACATACGTAAGATTTGTTAAATTGATTGTGTGATTGCTTAGTTGAATTTAAAAACATGTTATACCAAGTAGCAATAAATATAAAACTGTTCCCTCTTAAGGTATAGAGCACTGACAAGGCGCCTTCAAGACACTCTGCAGATCATTTGGAGATCATTTTCTTACCTTTGTTTTTGTAAATAACGATTACTTGAAACCAAACAAAGGTGCAGTGAAAGTGCTAAGTTACTTGAGAATGTATGTAATCGATCTGAGATCGTTTAAAACTATATTTCTATGATTTAAAGATGAACTAATAGGAAAATGTACCTAGACGTTTAGCGTTGTAATAAAAACTAACACAAACTTTTATTAAAGTGATTACGAAAGTAAATCGTTCGCGCTCTTTCTCTATCATTTTATTAAACATATAAACATGTATGTAAAACCGACTGAAATTATTAAAGTGAAACATAAAACGTTGAAAATAGTTTTTCTAAAACGGATAAAATATTTTATCATTATTTGGTAATAATGAAGGCAATAACGCTAAATAGAGAACTCATAATAATATCCCGTTTATAGTAAAACAAAAAATACTAAATCTTGTTGCTGTAATTGAAAAAAATGTTGCTAATCTATTTTTAATGACTTAAATGAAAAGTGCAAAAAGCTAAAGATACACAAATATTGTTAAAGAATTGTAAAAGTGAAACGAGTTTTTCATTAATTATACATCCTAAGAAGATATTGTGATTTAATGAGGAACTTGGAACGCATTAGATAACTACGAAAGTTCAACTAAACGTACACTTAGCTGCTTAGCAAACATTTTATTAAAAAAAAAAAAAAGCTTACTTGGTATCAGTTGCTTATTAGCTACCATCTATCAGTATCAGTATGTCATGGTTGCTTATTACCTACCATCTATCAGTATCAGTATGTCATGGTCGCCTATTCGAATGTGAGGAAGTCAGTCCATCCAATTAGACAGTTTATACATCTCGATCTCTTTTTAATTTTTTTGCACGATTTTTATTCACTTTTACACGATCAATCTAAGATCTAATTAGTGCATATCAAGAAAATTTGTGGACCGCTCTTTAAGTGATTTCCTTTTTATCCACTCTGGCTGATAGAATATAAATTTCTTTTGCACAAATTTTATTCACTTTTACACGATCAAACGAAGGTCTACTTTATGCATACATAACAAATTCTTGGACTACTTTTTAGGTAATTTCCGCCTTATTTACACTTGACAATTGAGTATAAATTATTCTTTTTGCACGAGTTTCATTCACTTTTACTCGATCAAATGAAAATCTCATGTGTGCGAATAAAACATACTCTATAGGATTGCGTTCTCATTTAAATTTTAAATTTTTTGTTGAATTTTATAACTTGACTGCACATCGACTGCTGCTGCTTTGCTCTATTGCTATCTTACATGTAGTTTTAAAGAGCATCTGCATTGTACCAACAAAGATATGAGTGTAAGCGATAATAAATTTGCAAGAGAATATTCGTATAGACATATAAAAGTACAAGGCCAATAAAACTATTGTTTCGATAAATATACATAAGCTTTGGAAGATTATTGTTCATTCATATGACATATGATTGACTTGGAAGATAATAAGTTGCATTATTGGGGGAATTTGTTCATTATTTCATATATAATTGATTACTCATTGGAATTGTTTTTTCCTTACAAAATTTAATTAAAATGAAAACTATAATTTTTGCAATAACTCAGGTTGTACAGTTTTGCATCTCAACTGTAAAAGCAATTTGTTATTTTTTTTTCTTTAAATTAAGTAAAAATCGTTTTTCAAGCATAATTAACTGTAAAAAATCCTTAAATGTATGTAAATATATGCAAATTAAAATAAAACCAACTCTTTAAACATATTGGAAATATTTACATAAATAATAATAAAAATTTGAATAAAAGTTATTTATTATAATTGCAAATATTTTATGAAAATTTCATTCAAAACATAAGCTCGTAGTAAAACAAATTTTTGTTTTTCATGAAAAAAAATAAAAAAAAAATAGAAAAACAAACTCTTCTTCTCGTACCTGAATTTTTCCCTCCTTGCTCTCTTCACTCTTTCAATTGTTTATCTATTTGTAAAACACCCATTTTACAGCTCTTTTGATTGTTTAGCTCAACTGCAGTATTACTAAAGGTATGAAAAAATTAGAATCAATTCAACAAAGATAAAACTAGAAAAAAAGTTTGAAAATAAATAATAATTTTTAATATAAAAAAATTTTTTTTTTTTTTCGTTTTCATTTTTATTTTTCTGACATTTATTTACCGAATATCTAAACAAGGCAACATTGGGGACAGTGGAGCGGTATTTAAATGGATACTTGAGCAGAAGGCGGACGAGAGCATACAATTGATAGATCGTGAGACCTTAAATGATTATATAAATACTAAAGACTTTTTGGCTGTAATATTTTGTAAGTATAAGAACTTGAGAAAAAAAACCCAAAATATAAAGTGCATTAAAAAGGACATTTATTAATTTCATTAATAATTAATAATAATAATAATAATAATAATAATAATAGTAATAATAATAAATAACTAAAGTAAAACTCTTCTTCAGAGTCTCAAGAACCTACAAAGTACGAAAAAACGAAGGCTCAAACAATTTAAACTAAAGACAAACTAAAAACAAAAACGAAGAAAGAAAACAAATCTAAAACTGTAACTGCTTTTAAAAATCAAAGTAGTCGGTTGAAATTAACGGTTACTACTTTTATTAAAAAAACTTAAAAAAATTAATTTTATTTTACTTTTATTTAAAACGGCATTAACACGTTTCTGAACTGAAAATGAAAGAAAAACAATTTTTTTATTTTTAAACTCTTCTATGCTTGTTCTCAACCCTCCCTTAGATAAAGAAGACGATCCCGATGCTCCCCGAGTTTTGCGGCATATCGAACTGATCGACGATGAGGCATCGGAGTATGGTATATACATTGTTAAAATGCATGATAAATTAATGGCGAAGAAGTACGGGTACCGTAATCCCCCGGGCATAACCTATTTTCGTAAGGGCAAATACATTAACTATGACGGCGATATAGACGATGAGGAAGAAGTTTTGGATTGGCTTACCAGTCCGGCCAATATGGAAATGACCGACCACATTGAGCAAGTGAACCGTAAAATGTTTGAAAAGATACGAAAAACATCCGATTATTTAGCGGTTATTTTCTGTAGGTATTCACGAGGATTTTATTTTTTCATTTCGAGTTCAAATACTAATGAATAACTTTTTGTCCTCTTCTTCTCCGTTTTGTTTTAGATAGCGACGATTGTAAGCAATGTCCTCGCGTCTTGGCCGAAGTCGAACATATCGATGATGAAGCCGATAAAGCGGGAATAGATTTCGTTAAAATCGATGATAAACAAATGGCCAAAGAGTTTGGCGTTTTCGCTTTACCGGCCATAGTGTTCTTCAAACCAAGTTCCAAGGAGCCAGTTATTTACGCCGGTAAACCATTTCGGAAGCCAGCCTTTATTATGATTGCTTTGTTGATATGCTTTTCTTCTTCCGGCAGGAGATCTTTATGAAGAAGAACAAATCCTCACTTGGTTATTAACGCAAAAGGATCCAAGTGGAGATGTTATTGAAGATCTTGAGGGCGATAAATTAGTTAATTTAATTGAAGAATCTGGTTCCATTGCTGTCTATTTTTGTAAGTTTTATCATTACATGCCGTACATGTGTACATGTATGTCGCTGCATATTTTAATGGGTTTCATGCACGTCTATGTGTATGTGTGTAAGAATTTTAAAATTAAACAAATTTCAAGTACAAATGTAAAAACTTGTACGAAAACTGTAATCGTTTTGGTGACACATGACGTCAGGGGAAATGTTCAAGAATTTTTTGCAAAAGAACAATAAATTCATGTCCTTAACGTCTACACAAAATCATCGGTTATGAAAACTTTGCTTTATACTAATTACGAAAGCAAAGATATAAAAACAAAAAATATTTATTCAAAAATCCACAAAGAGAAAAAGGGCTGAAAATCCCACAGATTCTACTCACTGTGAATAATCAAATTAGAAGAGTTCGCAAATCAAAGTAGAATAGAGTCTTCACTACCCTCATCTCAAACGGCTAGAAGGGTAGCCTGGTTCTTACTTTCATTCCTGGCAATTTGGAACCTAGGTTTCGCCGACCTACCTGTTTTATTATTCCAAGTAGTCCGCTTGGCACCCTTTAGCGACTAACTTGCACTGTTGTGTAAAGCTTATTGATAGTATTTTCGGAGGGTTAAGTCACAGTTTTATTTAGCAAACGATACTACTTTTTGAGTTTTCTCCTAGAAAACAGTGGGGACTTATGTGAATTGTCATATTGTCGGCGAAGTCGTAAAACTTAACAATTGAGTACACATGCATTAGTCTGAGCACAGTGTCTATCTCTTTCTTTTTTTCCATACTTTTTTGCGAGTATTACTCGCACATTCCCAGTCATATCATCTTGATAGTTCCTCTTATTATACACCTGTTGATTGACTTTAACCCGAAAACAGAAAAAGTTGACCGAACTCAGTTTGGTTGATTTCCAAACGGTCGCCACAAACACGCGTAACATTTTCAGCTATTAGTTAGACTTGACTAAAGTAAGAAATTTTATTTGAAAAATTCTTTCAATATTAGCAACTATTGATTAAATGTTATCTATGTGAACCTAAAGTGCCCTATTTGTTCTTGTAATTCTTTGTGTGCGCTTTGTATCATCATCTAACCTCCTTTTCTCTGTACACACTGTCGATAAAAAAATGTTTACATCAATATATATCAGATTATTGAGGGTAATATTAAAAAAAAAAAGCGACAAGAAAAGAATTATATTCGGCTTTGGTCGAATTAATTAACGCTTACCACAAAACTGAGTACGCCGCTCGAAGACAAAAAGATCGCACATTCATTCGCTCGATTTTTTAATAGTAGATTGCATCCTTCATATCGTAATATATTCCAAAACATATCTTTCTAAGATTTGGCGGCATTTTACACGCCAAGTGTGCAAACTAGCACCCGTTGAGTTTACGATACCGGTTGACCGGCCCGGCTCAGCTGACGTTATTAGCGTTTGCGAAAGATTTAAGATTACATTTGCGAAGCATTTAAACTAGAGGCGTTCCTCTGAGGAACGATTGCGGGCAGTCTGATGGAGAGTTTTTTAATTTTTTCTTAATGCGTCCAATAACATAGGGGTTATATCTGCAACCACCGGCTAAGAGGCATTCCTGTATACGTGCAAGATCACTGTGTTGCGTCAATAGGAAGTGGTCAGCAAGAAGTGGGGAGAGGGAGAAAGAGAGGTAGATAATGGCTACGCCTTTACCGACAGAACCGTACTGAGCTTTGAACCACCGACTCGGTAGTCGCGACTCGTCTATGCGGCACTCCTGAAAAAAAGTGTTATCTAAAATTTGTTCTCCTGAAAAATGATTTAAGAACGCGATCGCGATTTAGGTGAGAGGGCAAACAGAGCGACATGTTTAAATTCGTTGCTCTTACTACTTTGATGGCGAACATATACGCAATTTCTGAAGCACGTCTTTATGGGTTACAAGCATTTTACAAATCTACCGAGTAATGTAATTGATGTGAGTGGAAAGGAAAAAACGTTCGTTTTTAATAAAAGTTTTTTTCAAAAGCATTTTCCCAAGTTGTGTGTTACACTTTTGCGCAAAAAGTTTACAGTTTTATAAATTCAACAAATAAGCGAACAAAACAGGCATCTTTCATTTTGTTTATCAAGGCGTAAGAGATAACCGGAAAAAAATACAAAGTGACTAACCCAATATTTGTCTTATAAAGGCTGAGTATAAAAGTTAAATTTTCTATATTTTTCTAATCCTTTAAATTCACAATACTTGTGCAAAAAAAAAAAAAAAATATATATATATATATATATATATAATGAAAATATTAAAAATCCACACGAACTGCACTTAAAAATTGATACCCTTCACAATGCTCTCGACAAACAACACAATAGGGAATAAAACACAATGCGATATATGCAATTCAAAGGCAGCACGTAAAGCACGCTTGAAAAAAGAGAAAGAACAACAACAGCAGCAGCAGCAAGATAGCGGTGGTGGTTCTAGTGCGGGTGCGGCAGCAGCTTTGGGCGGCGAAGGCGAAGCAAGCGAAGGTGGTACCGACACGCCGACGGATAGCAAACATGAAGACGGTAGTGATGATGATGATGTTGAAAAGTCCTTCAAATTCCCCCTTATGCATATACAATGTGTTCCCGTTTATGACATGTATTGTTCTGATTGATTTATAGAATAGAGAATGTATTGCGTAGATTGTTTCCACAAATCCATCTCCTCTATGAGTTGAATGAATGCATCATTTGTGCACCATTGTGTAAATACGTTTTGTTCTCGTTCTCCTTTCTCTTCTTGCACTTACATAAAAGCCCCTATTACACGATTTACCATCTTTTCTCCCTCCTTTAAAACTCTACACTACATTGACCACCAATTGACAAAAATAATATTTTTTTTTTCTTAATGCTGCTGCAAGTTTTATATTTAATACTCTTTTAAGCCTGAGCTTTTATTCAGTTTTTATTCATTTTTTATTTTTTTTTTTTTTTCAATCCTTATTTAACTTTTATAAAAACTCTTTCCCTAAATGATATAATTTGTACAAAAAAAAAAAAAAAAAAAAAAAAAAACTAGATGCCGATGGCTGTGAACAGTGCACCAAAGTCTTGGAGGAATTAGAAAACATTGACGACGATTGTGATAAGCATGGCATAACCTTTGTGAAGACTAAAGATTTTTCGGTAGCCGATAGTTATGGCGTTCATGACTATCCTGCTCTCGTTTATTTCGAAGGTGGAATACCCAATGTATTTGAAGGTAACAACAATAGATTAATTGTTTACTTAAAATTTTTTTTAAATAAAAGTGAAATTAATTGATTATGACCAGGCGAACTTAATGAAGAAGAAGAAGTTTTACAATGGCTGATTACTCAAAAAACTGAAGATCGTATTGAGTTAATTACGCGACAAATGCTGGAAACTATGGTAGAGGAAACTCAATACTTAGCTGTATATTTTTGTGAGTATAATTGAAATAATTCGTTGAATTTGCCATAAATTTCGTTTATACACTTTACCGAATGCTGTTTGTTGATTGTCGTAAAATTAGTACCACCCGATCGTTCTGGAAAACCGCCTGCTTATTGTCGCAGTTTTTGTTCTCCCTTATCCTTTCAAGAAGCCAACACTGTCACCAACACCTCAACAAGCACTACCTCCAAAACCACCATCAATACTTCTCATAAACCTAAAAATTTCCTTAAAAGTTACCTAACACGTAAAAGAAAACGCATCGAAAGTCAAGGTATTCCATATTCCATACGCGTTTCTCTCAATTCAAGTAATTACTAAACATCTGCTCCGGCTAATTTTGGAAACTTTACTAAAAACAGCAAAACGCTTTGCCCTTTCTTTCCACAAATATTATAACCAAACTAAACGCCTTTTGAAAATTTAAGGGAAACCTGTTCCCTGTCAAAGTTAAGATCCACATATAGTGCCCCGAAAATTGTTGATCCCGTTTGGATAGGTTTAGTTTTACAAAGAGAAACATAACTGCAAGGGATCTTGATTTTGCAGAAAGCAGACAAACTTTGCTTAAATCTCTTCAACGCTGAAATCAGAGTCGCTGTTATTTGTACTAACATTTTTGACAGTTTTGAAGCAAAATTCTCTTTCCTTCTGTTTCTGTATTCCAATTACTCGAATATATAGTTTCGAATTTGATTATTTTGATTTCTCTCCCCTTCATTCAATTGCTCTACTCAGAACATACTCTTAATACATCGGGCACACCGCACTCACATTGTCTTGGCTCAACGTGTCCTAACAGGGTGTCGACTTATGTCTTATAAAACATTATGCA